>JAVQMG010000102.1:1885000-2175000 GCA_032878915.1 Castanopsis chinensis
TTTTGTGTGGAAAGCAGCGTGGCAGAAGATCCTTACTTGTAGGAAGCTTATTAAGGGGGGTTGTACGATTGTGAGTCGGTATTGTATGTGCCAAAATAGTGAGGACACAGTAGATCATCTACTGATGCACTGCACTTTTACTTCAGAGTTATGGAGCTTTGTTTTTAAATTATTTGGGATTCAGTGGATTTTACCCGAAAGAAAAAAATGATCAATCTTATATTTGGTTGGAGAAACTGGTTTGGCAAGCATTCAAAAGATATTTGTGGAATACATTTCTCATAGAATCGACAAATTATCAGGGATATGGAAAGTACGAGGACGTAGTTCTTATCATTCATAAGATGTTTGAAATATAGTTCTATTATGTTTGATGAGGCTATATGGGGGAAACGGAATCAACACACTTTTGAGGATATGAAAAATAAGAGGACTAAATTCTTTTCGTCTTTCACTTGTTCTTTATACGAGAGATCTTGCACTTGCAGGTTACAGCTTCAAAACTTACCATTCTATTGACTTAATGTTTTAGACTACTTTATGTTTAAGTAATCTTTGTTTAATATATATATATATATATATATAGTTTTTTTTTTTTTGTTTAAAAGGCTCATCCTTAGGCCCCTTGTACCATACTTTGTACTATATTGTATCATTGTATTAAACTAGTAATTAACGTTGTACTTGTACGCGTACTATTATATGAGCTGGCCTTATAAAACCTCCTTCCATGTAGTATTCAATATAATTTAGCAATATATCTGTTTGAAAACAACTTATCTAACTTTTTACTGAAAGTGTGCTAAAGTATACTTATACCTTAAATTTTTTTTTTTTTAAATGAAAAAATGCAAGAAAGAGTAAAGTTTTAAAAACCTAAACTTAAAAGCTAAAATGCCAAACAGATATATTACCGGTTTCAACAATTTCAATTCCACACGCCCAAATTTCCTTCATAACCGAGTTGTTGTTAGAGATATTACTTATACGATGCATATGCATTTCAATAGTGCTTTCCTTTTTCTTTTTCTTTTTTAGTTGCATATAGTTTATAATTACCCAAGATTACAATGCTAATTCTTCAAGCATAGAGGTGTACTCAACAGATAACAAATACGCACCCCTGACGCTTAAATGAATACTTACAATTACAAACAAATATGCAAGCACAACACTCTATTGTATCTTGAATAACAAACAATAATAGGTATAAATGACAAGGGTTTAGGTAATCATCAAACCTAAACCTTTTTACTTCTAGAATTTGAATAAAGATTTTTATTTCCAACCCTTCTTGATTTAAAAGTAATACGTACAGAAATGTCAGCAACTGGGAAAAGTAAACATATCTAGCTAGCATTCTCAAGCCACTGGCAATAATAATACCATTCATAAAAGCAATAAATTCATTTTCAAAATTACAACATTGCCTTTATTGCTACTTCCAGGCAAACTCTGTTGAACCAACTGGCAACAGTACCACAAATTCGTTGCAAGAAAATAAACGAACTTACAACACCACTCTACATTTTTTTTGTACTTCACCAATAAGTCTTTACTCTTTACAGTGCCTATAAGTCTATAACTCTTCTTTCAAGTTTTTACAACTTCACCTACAACTCGATTCTTTCAAATTTTTTACCATTTGAAAGTGAAAAGCTTCATCTTTTACCTACTTCCGGTGCTCTTGTCATGGCAATGTGTTTCTTCAAGGAATCCAACACAGCTTTGCAAGCTACTTTTTTGGCTATCCTTTTATCAGCAACTGTAGCTGTATGCTTGAACAAGATCCCATCAGCTTCAACCTTTATTGTAATGGAAGCACCGCCCTTGTTGGTGGATTTAATGGGTTTTTCCATGTTAAAATGCTCTTGTTGGCATAGTTCATTCAACTCTTTTGCAGGATGGAACACCACTGTTTCAGGCGAAATTAAGGGCTCCAAAAGAGGCCTCATACTCTGGAAGACTATCTCCTTATTGTATCCTGAATCAACAAGAATGGCTCCAGCCAAAGACTCTATTACATCACCCAGTACCTGTCACCAATTAGAAAATATTTGATGATTTCTCAAATAAAAATATCTTGAAAATCCAAGACCTTTGTCTAGACCATAAATAAAAAAGGCTAGGATTTAAATAAAAAAAATTAGATCAAGCGAAAAGGTGGAAAATAAGCAAAGAAGAAGAAATCAAAACTCAGCATAAAGTTTAAACAGAAACAAAAGTAAGAATTTGAATTGAAAGTCAACCTTGGGAAAAGTTGTCTGTGACTCCCATCCAAAAGTTGATTCCGAAGATAATTTCCCAAAACTGTCCACAGTTACTACTATATGCCTATGGAGATCTTGGGACGCATGAAGAATGTGTTTATGCAGTCCAAACTTCACTGCAGATCGTGCATAACAATCATTGTTCACAGAAGCAGATCTCATGTCAGTTAAAAGTTCAGGTGACAACTCAGGATATTTATTGTAGAAATGCAGGGTCATGAGATAATCCAACACCGCATCCCCAAGAAATTCAAGTCTCTGCACAAGCAACAAACCATTAATAAAGTTACAAAGAATGAAAATCAAAGAACATGTAATAAACATAAGCAGTTTAATCAGACCAAAATACAAAAGCCAAATCACTATTAGCTTAAGCTCATGAAACAGAAAAAAGAGAGATCATGAAAGAATGTGTAAAAAAAATAAAATAAAAAGGACCAACCATTATGCTGTTCACATATAGTGTAAACAATAGAATAAAGCATATATGTAAGTTGACTGATGCACCATAATTCACATCTAACTTGTCATCAAATCACCTGATAACATCTTGGAATCTCAGGAAGCATGTAAGAACCATGGGTCAATGCCTCCACTAACAAGGAAGGGTCATGAAATGAGTAGTTCAACAGGGACTCCAAATGTCTGACATTTATAAGCTTCTCAGCATGAACTTGGAAGTGCCTCTCATATGGTGTAATGTGAAAATCTACCTTTATACCCATCCAATACATAAATAATAAGGCTGCTGTTTCACCACCTGTGCTAAGAAATGCACCAATTAGGGCCTCAACAACGTCAGCAACTCTTTTACTTTTCACCTTCCTATTTCCCCTAATATAGATTTTTCTGTTATTGGAAAGCAACTCCTCCTTTAATGCATTGGTCCCAGATTTCTCCCCAGGAATGATCCACATTTTCGGATCAAAGGGCTCAGTGCGAATAAATCCCTACAATGTAAAGAATAGAAAGTAAGCCACATATACAATTTTTAAACAAAATTAAAATTAAAACAGCTAAGTAATACTGTAATTTTGAATGCCACAAAGGGAATTCCAAAAAGACCTTAAAAGTAACTACACACCTAAAGTAGTTTCTAAAAACAAATCAACTAAAGGAGGAGCTTTGGCAGAATATTTTATGTTTACATCATACCAATAAGGACAGTTTACCTCCAAATTGGTTTGGAGGAAAATTCCTCCAACTCACTACGTAGCAATTGAAACAACCACCATGTGTGCTTTTCACCTCATGACTCTAATTAGTCATGTGACTAGTTTTAATTTATTTAATAAGCCATGTGATTTAAAACAAATCAATTCTTCAGGTACCTCGAAAAACAATAATTACACAAGGAATAGAGGGACTTCCTGAGCAAAATATAAATCGGAAAGGTAATTGAAATTTTCAAAATTGATGTTTACAACAAAAATAAGAAAAGAGGAGATAACAAGAAAATATACAAGACTGCACGACAAAAAAAAAAAAAAAAGAAGCAGAAACAGAGTAGCAGTTTTACACTATCATATCTTAGAACTTCATTTTGAATGCAACACATCAGCGTAACAGAACAGATTTTATTTAAACTCAACACAAACCAATTTGTAAAAACCACAAAGGGAAATGGAAAAGGAAACATGAAAAATAAACCTTTTAGTGAAGGGGTAGGGGATGTAAACAAATAAATATAATACCACAATTTAAACATGAAGTCAGCATCCTTCTGGTATTTAAGTTAATGCAGAAAGAATAAATATGAAATAGCAACAATAAATCTAATACATAATTTTCTTTTTTTGTGAACAGGAAAAATCAAATTCATTTCAAAAGAATGACAACACCAAGAATTCAAAGAATTAGTAGAAAACAAAAATTACCGGAATTTTGCGGCCACATCCAAACTTGCAAAGGGCTGCATTAGAAATTATTTTTTCTTTCTTCACACTAAGGAGACCCTCGTGTTGATTTTGATAGGTCTTAAAAAGCTGTTGACTAGCTGCATATTTGAGAAAAGAATCTCCTAGAGTTTCTAAAGATTCCAAGTGGAATTTCTCTTGGCATTTCTTTGTAGTAATTGCTTCCAAGACCTACCATGAAAAAATGGTTAGCACAAGTTAAAATAAAGATTTTAATATACAATTGACAACAGAGTTAGGGACTATAATATTGTAAAGAAAGTAAGGCCCACAGTGTAATATTATGACAGTCATGTTATGCACACTATATAAATTTACCAATACAGAAAATTTAAGTACACAGGATATCTACTATAACACATAAGATGCTTTATCTCTGACAAACTGTGGAGCATCAATAGAAAACAAAAGAAGTATGCCTAAAATTAGATGTAAATCCAGCCGCAGATAACTTCACAAGTGGGTAAGACATCAGTTCCAGACTTGATTGTGAACCAAACATAATACTTTCACAAATTGAAAAGAGAGCCTATATGCTTTACCTGCCAAATGTATGGCGCAAAAATAAATTGACAGTCATCCTCAATTATCTCTAATGTTCTAACAGTAGCATCCTTTATTTTCAAACAATTATTCTTTTGTGCATACTTGCTATGATAACAGACACATATTATCCTACAAGCAAAACATTATCATCAAGTATTAATTAACATTACATGTTTTATCTTCAAGGGAACCATTTGAAAAGAAGTGGATGTCAGTAATTATGATCTCCACTCCCCCTACCCTTGGAGCCAAAACATTCTTATAAAAAAAGGATGAACTGCCCTTCAGGACCTAACCTGTCAACCACTAGATGAACAATTATAAGAAGGATAATGTACCTTCATGGTTGGAATAAGATCATTTTGCATGCAATGATGATCCAGGTGCATCTTTTTTAAGTTGACAGCTACAAGCAGAGACTCGAGCCGATGCATAATTGACGGAACAAATGAGAAGGAATAAAATGTGGTGATTGATATTGGCGACATGATTATAGAACAAAGTTCTGGAGGCAGTTCCACAAATTTATTACTTGATTCTGTGAAAAGATAAAACATGTAATGTTAGTTAATACAAATAATAACTAAGTTTGAAAGACACACTACAATCCTGATAAAGAAACATCACAGATCCAATCATGTCAAAAAGCCTCTAGGAAGCACGGGCACTCCAATTTTGCTCACGTACCCATATCCTATACATATCCGTATAGGATACCTCTGGGATACTCTGCATGTGTATCCCGGCTTTTTTTTTTTTTTTTTTTTTCTAAGTACTGGTATGTCTGGGATACACCTATCATACGGTCATAACCCAAACTTGTGAAGATATTTATTTATATTTTTTATATATTGGTTTAAATATTATACACTTATCTAGTTATCTTTTATTTACCCTTTGGATCTAGATTTGTATTCTAAACACCATCTAAGGGTCATGGATTCACTTTATTATCCATTATTGGTCTTAAATTGATATATGCTTAACAATATATGAAAAATAAATATGTATATATAAATATAAATATATATATATATATATAAGTAAATGAAAATATATTTAATAATTAATCAATAGACATATCATTGCCATATCATATCCTAGTTTTTCAAGAATTTCTGTATCACCATATTCCATATAGTACCGTACCCGTACCGGTGCTTCTTAGAAAAGCCTATTCAATGAATTAGTTCTATGCCATCCTATGCATTCTCACATGCCCCATCCTCATCCATATATGATAATTCCACTTAAATCTGGGAAGAAAAACAAGGGTTACACCTTCCAGAGCACAAATGGCCAGCTGACATAATGTTCTAATCAAATGAAAAGATATAAGTGTAAACACAACAAACACAAAACCTATGGGATTGTGTCAAGGCATTTTTAAAAATAATAAAAATCAAAGAAATAATTATATCAAAAGTATACCCTTTCTAAGAGAAATAATATGACCAAAAAAAAAAAGTAGGATCAACAAGACACCGTGCTTGAAAATTACATTAAAAAGAATAGGAATTTGTATTATAGAGAATAAAAGATACTATAATGGAGTCATTATTCCTATTCATATGATTGGTTGTAAATTTGGAATAAAACCCTAGAAATGTACTTCATAAATTGTATTTCTAAAATATCGTACCTATGATATTATATTTTCACTGAGAGTAAACTATCCTATAAATTGAATAATTTTAAAATTAACATTATTGTCTAATCAAATCTGTCGGACTGTGAGCTATGCCATTTCACCTCAAAACCAATTGATGATAAGGAAGACACACTCAAATTTTTTATAGCTTTCAACACCACACCACGTAGGCCTGTTTTTAGAATGGTTGTAGGGAGTCAAATTATAGTCCCCCCAACAATCCCTCCCCCACAATAACACTCCCGTGACTCAACCCCGTGACTTGAACCCAAACCAATTGGTGATGAGGAAGACATACTCAAATCTTTTATGGCTTTCGACGTCACACCATAGTTGCTAGATTTTGAATTATAATGGAAAAGGTTGATGTATTTAGGTATCAAAGACAGGGATACATCTATTAATTAATTATTAAATATATTTTCATTTACTTATATATATATATATATATTTATACATACATATTTACTTTTCATATATTGCATAACTACAATTGCTAGATTTTGAATTATAATGGAAAAGGTTGATTTTTTGAGGAATTTTTACTGAGAGAGAGAGAGAGAGACTATTTTTTGGGAAATAGGTAATTCCTAAGCAATAACTATTTCTTGGTTTACGGAAATAGCTATCCCTAAGGAAAAACTATGTGTCATAATGAAATGGCAACCATTCGACCAAATAGTTATTCCACATGAACATACATTCCATTGCAGGATTTTTCCTACATAATAAACATGCCCTACCTACTACTTGCTTAAATTGAAACTTAGCCAAAATAATAATAATAATAATAATAATAATATGATAAATACAAAGTGAATGAGTGTGACTAACGAGTTTAGAGTACACTTTTGAGAGTAGAGACACAGAGAACTGGAACATGACCGAATGATTGTAAACATGCTTTGCTTGGGTCCGAAAAAAAAAGGATGGTAATGTAACATATAAGAAGTAAAGAAATTCAAACCTTTCTCTTTCTGTTTTCTGCATCTCTGAAGGTGATTTTGTGCCTGAAAAATGTGTCGCCCAAAAAGCAATGATTCGTGATCAAAACACAACTTGATGCCATGTCTGTATTTGGAAAATTTCAGATTAGTAACAATTTATATTGTAAAATTAAAAAATATTCCATCAGGATATATGTAAAAAATATATATATATATATATATATATATATTTTTTTTTGTCATTCAATGAACTCCCTCTTCCCAATTTTGTTTGCCCTGTTTAAAAAAATCCAACTTTCTAATGAAATGTCTACTCTATCAAAAAAATAAAAAATGTAGAACTTTTAGAATTGCCCATATAAACTTTCAAGAATTCAAAGATGGATAACTGTTAACAGAAAAGTGAGTAAATTGATGCCCATTGACAACCAAAAAAGAAATTCTAGACGAACAAAATGGGACTGAAAAAGTAATAACATACCGCTCTTCATAGTACTTTTTGTAAGTAATGATTCTGCCATCCCTCAGCGGTAGAGGTGCATTTCCATTCAATCCCAGAATTCCAGTTATGCAATACACATGACCATTGTGAGGTGTATAAACCAAAGAATTACGAAGCATGCAAGTGCATACAGGACCATCTTTGGTTTGCATTCTACGAGCATAACCCTTGGAACCACATTGCACATGACATTCACAAGCTTTTCCACTTGAAAACTCTGTAGAAACAACACATTCCCAATCAATGATTAGAGGTCTGTGATGTTTGCCAGTGGCTGGGAGCAAAAGATAGTCAATCTCATGATTATCATCAAGACAATATCCATCCAAAACCTCCTTTAACTTGTTCAAATTACGATCTATAAGAACTCTTAAAACAGTTATCTGAAACCTTCTACACAAAAGGACCTGCCAACAAAATTTTACAAAAAGAGACAAATTTCTCATAAATTTATTCAATATGCCAGTTAAATAAAGCAAAGGAGAGAGAGAGAGAGAGAGAGAGAGAGAGAGAAATCACCTGATCTGGTGTAAGATGAATCAAACCTACATATTTAAAATTCACCTTCAAACTACCATTTTCAACATCCAAGTCAAAGTTAAAGCTTCCAATATCAAGTTCTAATTCACTTCTCACGACAAGAACAATATCATGAACTGGAATATCATAACTAAAGTTCTCCTTCAACTCAATTAAGTAGCAATAATACATTATATTAGAATTTTT
Source organism: Castanopsis chinensis (assembly GCA_032878915.1). Taxonomy (NCBI): domain Eukaryota; kingdom Viridiplantae; phylum Streptophyta; class Magnoliopsida; order Fagales; family Fagaceae; genus Castanopsis; species Castanopsis chinensis. The sequence goes on from JAVQMG010000102.1 coordinate 1,893,559, forward strand.
TGTACAACGATCAACCAGTTCAGGTGGGAAGTAACAGGGTTGCTCATCATTATAAGGTTCTTTCCCTGCACATCAACAGTTACAGACAATAGCATAAGTACCAATAATAAAGTTCAAAAATGAAAGGCTTTGTTTGGGCGGGAGGGGGTGGTGGGGGAAGGCAAGGAGCACAGCCTTCTCCCAATGTTATATAAGAAATTGCAAGTATAATATTATAGACAGTCAACGCATGGAGAAATAAATGCTACAACATGATAATATTACCACTCTCTTGTGCATCGGCTTCTTCCACAACGATATCTGGAACAAGATTGTCCATCAATGCCCCAATCTCATGAAGTTGCTTGCATGCTTCAAGACAGGCAATCTGCTTTAAAAGTTTTGGGTCAACATCCCGTTGTACAACAACTTCAGGTAATGGACAGCTCATGGGAAGATGTAGAGTACGAGTCATCTTATCCCACCTTGGAGCAGGTTTAAAATAGCTAGAGGAAATAAAAAATGGCATCAAGTCAAATATACAGAAACTATGAAGTTAAGAAGTTAGTGAACAACATACATGGCAGCTTAGAAAATAAAGATTACTAGAAGTATTAACTAACCAATCCGAAGGGAGCCGTGAGCAATAGAAGTATATCAATTCAATACTAGAGGTAAGTGTAACAACTGCTCCAGTGCTTTGAACACAATAAAATTCCTCATCATTTAAATCACATTTAAGAGGTGAGCAAGGAAGCGAAGCATGGAGCAAGGACTCCTTTCTCATAATATCTCCACTAGCAAGATATTTCTTCAGTCGAGATTCAGTAGCACCATCCCCACTGTAAAATTTTAAATTATCAAAAGAGGGTACCAAATACCAAAAGTACACCATATATGTTCAGAGTAAGCCAGATCAACAACTAACTCATAACAAGAAACAGTATATCTGAAGGTAAAAGGAAGAGAGAAAAATTACTGGCACTTCTTTAAGAGCAGTGACTAAGACTTAAGTCAGAAACAAAGTACAGGTAGAAATTTTCAGATAACTTTTTTAAAACCATGCATCTGAATGAACCAGGTCTGAAAGGACGTTACCTCTTCAACATTAACAAATAATCTGAATTTTGCATTCTAGCTCGGCCTCGAGACTGTATGAAACTACAAACAGTGGAACAAGGGTCAAATCTAATAACCAAGTTGCAGCTTTGAACATCTAAACCCTCTTCAAGAATTGATGTTGCAACAATGACGTTAACCTATAGACACATTTTACACCCACAATCAAACAAGGAAATTAGTGAAACACATTTTTGGAAACTACATAGAGGAGGAAAAAACACATACCACGCCTTTACGAAATTCTTCCACAATTTCGTTTTGTATTTTCCTTGTTTGGGATTGCAACCTGGAGTTATTCCCTGCAATGTATTTAGACTTCCAGCTGCCATATTTCGGAAGCAACTCGTTCAATAGATAATGTAAGACAATGGCTGCAATGACCCTTTCCACAAAAACTATACACCGAATATCCTTTACATCCCTGTACAATTGGAACGAAGAAAATTGTTGGAACGAATACTTCTATTATCTTAAACAAGCAAAAGAAAAAAAAAAAAAAAACGCTCCACGTTCTGGTTCAACCATGCCTTCTCTAGAAATGAGACTGAAGGATTTAAAAATAAAAATAAAGATTCCTTATAGAATCATGACATAAGGCCCAACTTTGTCAAAATTTATTAATTTTGCATCACTTAGAAAATAGGCCATTCATTCCTCCTTAAAATTGTTATTGTGTTAGAGCAATCAGTGTTTCCTATGAATGCAGGAAAGATGCTCTCCAGCTTTCAGGTATTCAAGACTCCAATTGGAAATCCTAGAGTCTTAAGACATTATTGTAAGACATAAAATCACAGACATCTTTCACAATGATAAGGATGATGCACATCATGCCAACCTGTATTCAAGAAGAGAGTCAATGAGACAGCTAACTTTTGAAGTTAGAAGCCCTGCATCCGTACTGGTCCTAATGTTATCACCAATAGACCACCCTGGACCTGAAGTAATGAGAAAGAAAGGAATGTAAGCAACAAATAACAATAGAAAACAGCAATTCTTGTTTAGAAAGGAAATACCTGAAGGAACACAAGCTTTAAATGCCTTGAAGGCATCCGAACTGAAATTTTTTACAAGTTTTTCACTAAGAACATCCAATTTCCCCCATGAAATTGAGCCATTTTCATTGCATAAGTCAAATTCAGTGCATAAAAAAGACTCTGCAGCCTGTTACACAAGTGCACAATCAGTGATGTCTGCTATGCCATTGCCATTGACAAATAGAAAAGCGAAAAACAGACAGTATAAATACCTTTAAAGCCAACCAAATACCTAGTTCATCCCAACAGAATAATAAAGCTAAATAAATCTTTGTTATCTTTTTGCTTGCAGAATCTCTGGTAGACTCTTTGAGATCAGAGTTTTCCAGTGAGCGTTCATGCTGAAAGAAGTATATATACTATTAGAACTTTCAAAGAAGCAACTTAGTGCTTTTCAAGTCAAAACTTATAGAATTTTAAATAATCATAACATTAATAATAATAATTATTATTATAATAACTACATTACTAACTAACTACATGAAGAGTATACTGGCTTTATCTTTAAAGAATGAAAGTTTAAATTTACTTATGAAATGCAGAGGTTTCAAGAACTTTTTTGTGATACAAATAATAATTTTATCTCAAAGAGCAAAGCTTGAGCACACATCCTGTGAGCATGTGTGCTCAAGCTTTCCTAAAAGAATACATAAAGAAGAAATTAAATTTCAAGAACTATAACAACCAGGAAGGGGATTTTGACACAAAGAATGGTCTACATGACTACATCAAGTACTCCCCCAACTTACAACGAATTACAGAGGCATTTTAAATATAAACTAAAGAATAAGATGTGGTCCATTTTAAAGAATTTTTCATGAAGAATCTATTATAGTTTCAAAACTGCAATTTTACATAAAATATACTCACCTTTTCTTTTAAAACCTGCAACTTATCACCTAACTGAGCATATAGAGTGGATTGAACTTTCCAGTCTCTGTAAAATTTAAACTTCGGAGTCGAAAATGGTATAAACTGAGCAAGCACAGATTCACTAGCACATGTATAAACCTTCAACCAACAGGGAGGGAGGAAAAAGCAGTCAATCAGTTTACCCACAAAAATTAATATGACACTTTGGTAGAGAAACACACACAAAAAGAGTAAGAGACAACAAACTTATACACAAAAGAGCATAAGCAACCTTTGAATTCATCATGGTCTCAAGTTCGTTAATCTTTTCCCAGAAAGAGAATTCAGTGTCTCCACCTAAACCCAAATAAGGGGGAAAATTATTAAAAAGCAATGATTGATTTTCACCCAAAAAAAAAATTTATTAGAAGCGATTAAAAACCACTAAAAATTAATAACAGTAATATTAAATTTTTTTTCAAAGGTTGCATACTTTTTGACTTTATGGGGGAAGCAGTCATCCCAAATATTCTAGGAATATCAGATTTAGCAGAATCTAACTGGCGGTGATAGAACTCCTGCAAATGCATTCAAAGTATTCCATCTATTACAAAAGAATGTGTTTCATGGGTAACAAGCAATAACAAAGAAGCAAAAACTTGAATTACATAATCATAAGTGATAAGTTGACTGAATCTGAAAGCAATGCAAATTCAAAACCTGCAACAATTGCATGCATCATGCATACAAAAACCTCTAAATATCATGCATTTCCATTGCAACACAAACTCCAGAAAACTTGTGACCTCCATAACTAATTTTTACACATGAACTTGCCTCTTCTCCAATATCTATAAGATTGCAAAGAAGCTATTGGAAAGGATAACAAAATCTGAATGGAGCAACAACCAATCCATGTAAAAACATTCTATAAGACAACACAAAATAAAACATCTTTACCAGTGCCTGTAAAATCATGAGAACATTTCACCTTTTTAGCATTAACCACCAAGAGTATTTTATCACTTTACTGGATCCATGAAAGATATGCCAACAGCATAAAAGACTTTTTCTTATCCATTGTATATGAAGAAACCCAGTGATCTAGACAAATAAACTATTGTCGCCAAACTTTACCCCACCCTGAATTACCCATTATGCCAAGGTCAATCAAAAGACTGAAGCATATCCAACCTCCAATAAGCATTCAATATGATTGCACATGTTTATATCCAAATCCTTCCAACAGACAAATCAGTTAAGAATACAAATACTTGTAAGATCAACGGACACAAATCAAACTAGAAAGGCTTATATATGCACATAACAAGCTAATAAAGCCCTGACATAGTTTTCTCTCCTGATCAGCCTTAAGCCATGTAGAAATGGAGTATTCATCTTCTGAAATATCTTAAGTAATGCATAAGATTGAGAAATCGTCTCATCCAACATAAGATAAATTAGAGCTAGAAACTACTGAGAAGTTGGAATGCTGTCACAAACATGTGAAAATTTTTATCCCCCAAAATTAAGAAGTCAACCATATTTTGTTACAGAATTTTTCAGTGAATAAATACTTAAGCACAATGATAATAGCTATGATGCTAAAGAGGTAATGGCAATACAGAAAAAATAAAAGTTATAAACAACTTACCGTCAAAATGCAAGCATATGGGTGTTTGCCTCTTGCATGGTGGCATTCATCAAATATTAAAACTTTTATCATGGTTAGGTTGAAAAAGCTATGCCTCAAACCATGAAGCAAAATTGCAGGTGTCATCACGAGCACCTAATGCACACAAAAAAAAAAATTCATTAATTAGGTTAAATTTTTTTTTTTTTTTTTTGATAAGTAAAAATTATTGATATAAGAAAAGAGACACCCCAAGTACACAGGGAGTATATAGGGGTGTACATATCATATACAAAAATTACATAAATCAAGTAAATCCAAAATTGAAGAAAATGGTTGGTTTCTCCACACTAAGAATAAGGTTCTAAAAAATAATAGCTTAAGATAAGGCATAGAACACTCGTTGTCTTCAAAATACCTACTATTTCTTTCCTTCCAAACACACCACATCAAACAATAAGAAACAACGATCCATATATATATATTACGATGGCGACCAAATCGACCTTGCCAACAAGCAAGAAGCTCAACAACAAACATTTGCATAACCCAACAAACTCCAAATAAACCAAAAACCATATCCCACAACTCCATAGCAATCAGACAATGAAGGAATAGATGGTCAACAGTTTTACTATTACATTTGCACATATAACACCAATCCAAAATGCATGCCTTTCTTTTATTTAAATTGTCAATTGTTAGACATTTCTCCAAGGCAATAGTCCATACAAAGAAAGCCACTTTAGAAGGAATCTTCTGCTTCCAAATACACCAACCACCTCATTCACAACCATACTCTACCACTATCACTTGTCACCAAGGAGCGTCTCTTTCTTGCCCAAATCTCCATAACCACTTCTCTAATAAAGCCACATTGAAAATTCCCATGTTCCTAATCCCCAAACCACTTGAAGAAAGTGGAGCACAAACAGCAGCCCAATTAACAAGATGAAATTTGGTCTTATCCCCTAGGCCATCCCATAGAAAGTTCTGCTGAAGTCTTGCAATTTGGTTAGCCACTAAAGCAGGAATAGGAAATAAAGAAAGAAAATAAGTAAGTAGATTTGAAAGAGTACTTTTAATTAAAGTGACTCTACCTCCCTTGGATAAATATAATTTTTCCAACCTGCTAATTTCCTTTCCACCTTCTCTAGAATTGAATTCCAAATTGTCTTGTCCTGAATTTTTCCTCCAAAGGAAGAGCCAAATATTTCATTGGAAGAGACCCTTGCTTACAGCCTAGGACAGCCACCAAAAGCTCAATGTTATGAATTGCCCCCACAGGCACCAATTTAGACTTACCCAAGTTTATCTTCAGACCTGACACAGCCTCAAACCAAATGAGCACCATCTAGGATTAAACTCATTATCACACCCTCCAACCCTTGTTTAAGGGAAGAGGAGATGCCATTTGATCCAAAGACCATTGGCATTAAGTATGATACATGTTGCTGAACTAAGGACATTACATTGTAATTTGACCTCAAACTCTACAAAGTTAGAGCACCTTCATGCACAAAATAAAAACAAATCTCCATGTAGAAGGTGGTAAGCGGAAACTCATTGTGAAAACAGCATATAAAGATGGTCATCTATTATTAAAATTTGTCAACAACCCTCACAGAATGTCATATAGCATAGTTCTCATGCAAAACTCCTAAAAAAGTATTAGATCAATCACACAAATATGATTTATTTTTCTTCTAATTAAAGTATATATAGAGAGGAAAAAAAATTGCACCTCGTTTTTTTCTGTTTCTTGCTTCCAAGTGGCAGCATCCCAGAAGTCAACTCCCATCTCTCCCCAATACGTGCCCACTTTCAAGTCAGTATTCATTTCCACTGCTTTAGCTTGCTAATAATAAAGAGATGGAGAAGGTTTTAAAAAGATTCATTATATTTTTTTTCTTCAACAGATGCTGTCTCACAATTCCAGAATTTCAAGTCCATGTTATAATGGGAATGAGAATGATAAACTTCTTAATTTCAGCGTTAGTATCCATATCTAACTTCACTGCTAAAAAATGTATAGGAAACAAAAGTTTACTTTTCAATTTAAACCTGAACCCCAAATTTAAAAATCCAAACTTCCATATCAATGCCATAGATATGCATGGGACACATCAAGTTCAAGAATTCAAGATTTTCTAGAACCAAAACGAACAATTGCAATTTTTTGTTTTCAATGCTACCCAACATTAGAAATGAATCAAGAATGGTAAAGGCAGTGCATAATATTTCGTCTTTTTTTGTTAAATTGCAAGTGCATCTTTTATCTGTTAACATCTTTCTCTAACAACTTAAAGAGAAATGTGATTCATTCCATTAAAACCCAATACTTTCAAGGCATTTATTGATCCCTACACGTGATGAATCCCATTTAAATATAGAACCTAATGCCTTAAATGCATAAACAATTACATATGCCTACTACATACATGTGATTATGTCTACAATAAGAAAGAGAGGAAGTTAAAAGTTGGCATACTTGAGAGACCAACACAACTTGGGGAACTAAGAAGACTGCAATGAAAGGCGAAGGCTTGCGGAGATGATAGGCAAAGCTGCGCAGAAGCATAATGGCAATCAGAGTCTTGCCAGAGCCAGTCTCCAAGAACACTATAGTGTTCTTCTTGATTGCCATCTCTAGAGCTTCAAGTTGATAACTGCAACACAACAAAACCAATATAAATAAACCAAGAAAACATAAACAACTTCAAAAGACCTCTTACTAGTCCCTCATCTAGGAGATGAAGCAAACTAAAAATAAAAAACATAAATAAATAAAACCCTTTTTTATTATTTCTTTTCCTTCATTTTCCCATCAACCAAACAAGGATAAAGAAACTGAAAACCCACCAAACAGTTATACTGCAACAACTGCCCAATTAAAGAGACATTTTTATAAATCAATTTAAAAAAAACAAAATTAAGGAAAGCAATTTCAAGGAATACTGATGACCCACCAACTAGGTGATGGGAAGATAGTGGAAAATGAAAGTTTGACGAAAAAAGTTTTTTTTCTTGCTTCTTTTCTTTTTCCTTCATTTTCCATCAGCGAAACAATAAGGAAAAAAAATTGAAGAACCACCTTCTAGCAAATGAGAGAGGTTCAGCAGAAAGTTCCTGGGGTCTGTCTACTTCCATAATTGCAGAGGTTCAATGGCTTTTCTGCTTCACTCTGTACACCATTATTAATCAAAACAAAACCAGTGAATCTGGATGAACCCAACCAAAAAAAAATATCAAACCCAATTCTATGTATTCTCAGAGAGACTAAAAATAGAAAAAAGATTCAGTGTCAACGAAATTTAACAATACAAACCAAAGTTGAGAACTTGAAAAGTCAGTGAGGGATGAGTGTGATCGAAGGGAAAGAGAGAAAGGGAGTTACAGAAACGTTTGAGAGAGTGAAGCAGATACAAAAGGTAATATATACCTGATGGGTGATGAAGATGATGATGGAATAGTGACGACAAAGGCTGGAACTTTTGAACTCCTTGCTAAGGAAGAAACTTCAAACTTCCAGCCTAAGTCTTGAAAAAAATAAAACACACGAATATATGATGGGATGGGTACTGAAAGACACCGACCCAACACTTTCTCTTTTTAGTTTTTCAGACCCCACACAGTCTCTCTCTCCGCTGCTGTGATGGAAATGGAGAGTTACTAAGAAACTCATGTCAAAGGAAAGGTGGCGTGTGTCAAAATTTGTGAGACTAAGGGTCCGTTTGGATAGAGCTTATTTTTGTTGAATTGAAAATTGAAACTGAAAACACTGTAGCAAAATAATTTTTTAATGTGTAAATAGTACCGCGGGACCCATTTTTAATAAAAAATTGCTAAAAAAGTATGTGAACAGTGCGCGAACAGTGCGCGCACAGTGCTGCACAGTGCAGCACAGTGCGCGCACAGTAACTCTTGTCCCCCGCGGCAGAACCGAAAAAAAAAAAAAAAAAAAAAAAAGAGGCCAAACGTGAGACGTAAACGCTGAAAAAGCTGTATCCAAACTCTCACTAAATGTATATGAATTTAATTACGGAAATACGTGTTTTTACATATTTTTTTTAAATATATTTTTATATATATTTTATATCTGTAATTTATAAAAAATTAAAAATTATTGTTTAAACATATATACCAAATAGGTTCTAAAATTAAGGTCTTATTTGATAACGTTGTTATAATAACGTTGTTTAAATTTTTTAAAAATATATGTGAGTGAAAAAGTATTATAAAAATAAGTGTTATGTTGTCTAAATAATGAAAACTTTTATTTAAATATCCCTACCAAACACCTCTTAGAATATGTTCGAGGAAAAAAGTGTTGTAAAAATAAGTGTTGTGAACTTTAAATAATAAAAACTGTTATTTAAATACCTTTACCAAACACCCCCTAAAATTCAACTTTGAGCATATTTACTTATAGGATGGAAGAATATCACTTATTTTTTGGATTGCTACTTCTATTATTTTGGTTTCTTCATCAAATATTTAAATCTTTTTTTCTTTCTAACTTTTTGTTCAAAAATATATATCCAAAATTTTCTAACTTTTCAATAAAATTTTTATTTAATTTCTTATTAATATTTACAATTTTTAATGCAAATTAATATCTACAATTTTACAATGCCCTCAATATGATCTTCTAGTAAAAATTGGTTTAAGTATAAGCTACCAAAAGTATGTCATTTTTCTTACTTACTAATTTTCTTATAATTTAGTGATAATTCAAAATAATTTAACAAACAAAATATATCAAATTTTAATATTAAAAAAATGAAAAATATACTAAGGGTATATTAGAAATTTAAATGAAAAATTCAAATACTAAAAGAACGGTTACTTATGCTGGATTATATTTTAAATATAATCAGTTTTAGTAGCATATTTATGTTCTTTGATATGATTTTGTGAGATATTGTCAAGTATCAACTTAGTAAAGTTATTAATTAAGTAATTTAATGTATTGAGAATATATTATTCAATTTTTCGTTGTACTTTCTAGCATTGTGATGCCTCAAAATTATTTGGATTTAATTGTATGAGTATGAGTTGTGCAAGCACTTGATGATTCCCACATAAGTGTTAATAGGTGAATGTCACGAATATAAGTAATTTCGAGGAACATATTGTAACTAGTTGAGCCCTTTGAGGACAGCATATGAGACAAGTTTTTCCTCATATTGTAACGAAATTCATATGATTTATTTTCTTATGATACTATGGATTAGAATATTGTTTTATCACTTTTATGTATGATTATGTGAGGGTCTCTTTTTTATGGTGTCCAGGCCCAAGCTTAAACAAGGACCCCGGACCCTCTAGTTGTAGTTTGGGGAAACTGAGCTTGGTTTACCGCAGCTAAATATGCTGTTTACAAACCAAGTGGTGCATAGGGCAAACCTCCTGCAATAGGTACACACTAGCAAGCGAGAATATATAATTGATCAACAAGAAAACAGCAAAAGAAGACAAGATTCTAATAATAAAACACAAAATAATTGTTCGAGATCCTCAAATCAAATAAAAATATTCTATTAATTTTCCTTGATTATGGATTACAATTAGCTCACTAGATCGTGTTACAAAGTTCAAATAAGATCAAAAATTACAAAGTTAGATGACTATCTAAGCCTCTAAGACTTACAAAGTTTGAATCCTTTTGAATCCAAGTACTATTCTATAGTGGCTGTTCCTGGGATACCGGGAAAGGTTCCCCTGTTTTCTTTGAATTTTACAGAGCTTTTTTTTCTCAATGATTTTATATGATTTCCTGTTGCTGAATAATTGTGTCCTTCACTATTGCTGCGTTCTGCTTTTATAGCGTCGCCTCAAGGCTCTGGGGTACCGCTAGTTTTCTCTCTTTGCTCCCTTGGGTAACAGAGCCCGCAGCGTGCCAGCGGCTTTGGTGGTTGATCCATTCCTTGTTTTCTCATAGTTTTCTTCTTTTGATATCTTTTCACCAAAAGTTTTTTTGTTGACCTTCCATTTTAAGATGTCTTCGAGGGAGCTAACCTTAAATTTCTCTTTCTCCAAGGCTTCTCTATTTTCCTTTTCCCAGACTCAGCTTTTTGGCCACCTTTCCTTTTTGTCATTTTTTCCAAGTGAGCCGCATCCTTCCCTGCCAAGTCGAAGGTTTTTCCAGCTACTTCCCCTTATGGTTCATCTTTCTAGGTTCCCCAAGGTACCACCCTTTTGCTTATGTGTTGTTGCTTTCCCCACCCTCTAGTTCTGTACCGTGTCACTGAGTGCTTGAGAAGGACATATCAGTCCTTCGTTTCTTGTGCCTTTTAGTTCCCCTTTTGAGTTGTCTTAATCCTGCTTTGGCTGTGCAGCACACCTCAGGGATCCCGGGCCCTTGGCAGTCTTCGGGATCCCAACTCAGTCCTGTCTACTGGACTCTCTTTGGTCCTCTGATCTTGGCAGGCTAGGCCTTTTTTCTTCCTTCCCTTTGTTTCTTGGACTCTAAAACTTTCCCTTTCGTGGATCTTGGGCTTCAAATCTTTTGGGCCTACCATCTTTTTCTTTTGTGAGCTCAACCTCTTTTCAATTTTACTTTCCATGGGATTCGCCTAATGTGTTATTTCTTTAGGCCTTGTGTTATGATTTGTTGAACCTCAACAGATTATAACATATATATTTGATATTGAGACATAATTATTTAAATTATAGACTTTTTGTGTACATAGACTTCTCATTTATCGTAATGTGATTCCTGAATTTTTAGAATTGTTATCTTGACGTACATAACCTTTTGTTATATTTTAAACTTCGTGTACGTTAGACATGATTAATTTTTCCAACTTATTTTACTATTCAGCTTATTTTTGCTACTATTCATGGGTCCAATTATACTATTTTAACTAACTTTTACTTTTGTCTACAATGCTTTCAGTATAAAGTTTTCAATTTTAGCAAAATAAGAAGATCCCAAGCAGACCATTCTTGTGTTCACTGTTTTGTACATGAAGTAGCCTTGTTTTATAAATAGATATTTCCTTTTAAAAAGACTCCAATAACATATATATTTTTATTATAGTATTCAAATTGTAAATTAACCTTTTGTAACCTTTTAAACTTATTGTATTTCACTTTTATTGACAAGAAGTAGTTTTATTTGATCAATACAAATTTACTTATAAAAAAGCTATAATAACATATATTTTTATTATAGTATTCAAGGTTTTTTTTTTTTTTTTTTTGAGAAACACATACACACACACACACACATATATATATAGGGGAAGGGGGATGAGATAAGAGAACACACTCACACGCCAACACCAAAACTGCATGCAGCAGTTAGTGTCGCAGAGCAAGTGATAAATCTCTTCTCAATATCACACCTTATCAATGTGAGATGACTCAATTTCAAACTCTAATATTTTTTAAGGTGAAATTACACTTTACTCACTTGTGATTTATCTAAACAACACTTTGCCTACCTGTGATTAAAAATTGGCACTTTACCCACCTGAGGTTAACTCTCTTTGTCTCCCATTACTTACCTCTATTAAAAACATTGGTAAATTTTTAATTTTGTTATTCTTTTATGTCTCTCTTCTCTCAAAATATAAAAAACTAAAAAATTAAGGGAAAAGAAGATCTAAAAGCTAGGCTTTGTAAAAATTAAAACCTAATATTTACATCTTATTTTCATGTATCAACTGATGTAGAACAAACCGTCATAACCTTCCTAAAATATCATGTATATTGGAGTTGGAATTGCATGAAATTTGGTAAGCTAAAGCGAAACGGTCTTCTGAGCAATAGTCATCACTTTGCCACAAGATGGTGAATTCCTTCACTTAGGCCCCGAAAACAGTAATTTTTCCATTTATAGTAATTTTTATTTCCTTAATAACTTCTTACTCAAAAGTTAAAATAAAGTCCCACTTGTTTTAGGAGGACCCTTAAGATTAGTAGCTTATGATTCTGCATTTAACTCAATTTTGTCACTTTTGGTAAATTTCAGTATTTTGTCATCTAATTGCGTAATTAGTGCGAATTATGGTTTCAGACGTTTTTTTTAGTATTTATATGTTTTGTAACCGTTAAAGGCAAATTAGAATATTATCAATAAACACAGGCTTTTGTCAAATTCTTTTTTTGGTGGATTCTAGTTTATCTCCTTGTGGATTTAGGGAAATTCCTTGTGGATTTGAGGTTTATTACCAGAAGCTAATAATTTAGTTTTTGTTCCATCAAGAGAGCATCGTCTGTACTTTCTTCAGGCGTCCATGACTTCTGTTGGTATCAAAGCCTTGACATACCCTAGTCTAATGGCTAATCGGCGAGACAGTAACCACCTCAACAACGACAGCGCAATGACGTCGACAACACAGTCCTTACTAGGGTTGAGTTCCTCGATTTTCATGATGAGAATCAACTGTTTCATGATTTGACCCAACAGAATCTAGACCAAATTCAAGAAGTGCTTGCCACCTTACTTACTTGTAACCCTAATCCTAATGACGAAGAGTGACGTGACCCTCCCTATCGTGGTCCAAATCGGAATAAGTGGCAAGACTACAATGAGGAGAACGGTGAGGATAAAGTGTACGCTGAAGGAGTCCTTGGGAATTAGCATGGTCCTGCTAGGGATAATGGCCAAGATTATTAGGATCAGAAGGACTATCATATGAAAGTAGAATTACCATCCTTTAATGGTAATGTCTCCATTGAAGAGTATCTGGATTTGGGTCAGTGAGGTTGAGAAATTTTTCGGTTATATGGGTACTCCTAATGATAAGCACGTGTGTTTGGTGGTATAGAAGTTGAAGGGAGGAGCATTTGCCTGGTGGGATCATGTTCAGTTAAATCGGACCCACAAGAGAAAGCTTCAAATAAGATCATAGAGAAGGATGAAAAGGCTAATGGCAAATTGGTTCTTGCCACCAAATTACCAGTAAGAGTTGTTCAAACAATACCAGGATTGTAGGCAAAGGTACTTGGACAGTTAATGAGTACATGAAGGAGTTTGACAGGTTGGCAAATCGCAATGATTTAGAGGAAACTGAAGATCAACGGACATCCAAATTTGTACATGGGCTGTAAGTTTCCATCGATGATTAGGTATCCTTACAAACCCTATATACTTTAAATAAGACTGTAACCCTATCCAAGAAAATAAAATATCATTATCTCAAGGCAAGTTTGAAGTTTCCTAACCACAGTTCAGATTCATCCAGTTCCACTGCCAACAAAGGTAAACAACCCATATTTATACCACGATCACAACTTGTGGTTGGGAGAATAGTGGTGTCAACCAGTCCACAATGGCAGTAACAAGTTCTGCAGCCCAATTGATAGCAAACGCTAACCTCTATGCTAGGCCAATTGGGAATTAGTGCTACAGGTGTGGAAAACTAGGACATTGATCTAGTGCTTACCCTAAGCAAGTCGCAGTGAATCTGGTGGTGGCAGAATAGGGCGAGGCAAAAGAGGAGTAAGAGGGTGACGAGGTGTATAATGATGCTAATCTATATGCCTATGATCCTAATGAGATTCGAGGAAACAAGGAAGGTGAGCCACTAGGGAAGTCTTTAGTAATTTAGAGATTATTGCTCATACCAAAGGTAGATCACAGTGAATAGTGGAATGATAACATTAGTAAGAGGGTCTGTGACTTGATCATTGATAGTGGCAATGTAGAGAACATCACATTGAAGTGTTTGGTTACCAAGTTGGGGCTAAAGACAAAAAAGCATCCCTCTCCGTACAAAATAGTTGGATCAATAAAGGTGCAGAAAATATTGTTACTTAACAATGTCATGTTACTTTTTATATGGGTAAATGTTATATAGATGAAGTCATTTGTGATGTTGTGAAATGGATGCATGTCATTTAATATTGGGTAGACCTTGGGAGTATGATGTAGATGCTACTCATAGGTGTAAGGATGATATGTATGTATTTTTTAAGAATGGCAGAAAAATTGTCCTTGGTCCTATTAAGGAAGGCAGTGTACCTAAAGCTTACAAAGTGGAGGGGAAGCCATCACTTCTCATAGTCAATAATAAGGATGAGTTTGACAAGGAGTGTAAGGAGTTAAAACAGGTTAGTGCAGTAGTGGTGGTGGATAGAGAGTCGAAGAAGGTTGCTGAGATACCTGAGGCAATTCAACCATTGATTAGGGAGTTTGAATAGCTGTTTTTAGAAGAGTTACCTATAGGTTTACCACCAATGCGTGACATCCAGCATTGTATTGATTTAGTTCCTAGAGCTAGCCTACCAAATCTGCCACACTACAAGATGAATCCTCAAGGGGGTCAAATTATACAAAGGCAGGTGGATGAGCTTTTGTGCAAGGGACAGGTCAGGAAAAGTATAAGTCCATGTGTAGTATCGGCATAATTAACACCAAAAAAGGATAGGAGCTGGTGTATGTGTGTGGATAGTCGAGCCATCAACAAGATCGCAATCAGGTATTGATTCCCTATTCCCCGACTAGATGACATGTTTGATATGTTGAGTGGGTCCAAGTGTTACACCAAGCTGGATCTCAATAATGGGTATCATAGATTCGAATCTGACTTAGAGATGAGTGGAAGATAGCTATCAAGACAAAGGAGGGGTTGTATGAATGGATGGTGATACCTTTTAAACTGTCTAATCCCAGGGCTTTCATGAAACTTATGAATCAGGTATTGAAACCATTTATTGGGAAGTTTATGATAGTTTGTTTTGTCGATATCCTGATTTATAGTAAAACAAAAGTAGCCCACTATAATCATGTGCGATAAGTATTGACAGTGTTGCAAGTCAATGAGTTGTATATCAACTTAAAGAAGTGTAGCTTCTTAACTAATAAGTTGCTACTCTTAGGGTATGTGGTTAGTGTGGATGAGATTCATGTTGATGAGGACAAGGCCCGTGCAATTAGAGAGTGGCCAACCCTTAAGACAGTGAGTGATGTTCGAAGCTTCCATAGGCTAGCAACCTTCTATCAAAGGTTTGTTTGAGATTTTAGTAGCATAGTAGCCCTTGTATTGAGTGTCTAAAGAAGGGGAGGTTCTCATGGGGAAATGAGGTAGAACAAAGCTTTGCCTTGATCAAGGAGAAGCTGAGAATCGCTTTAGTTATGGCATTACCCAACTTTGATAAGACATTTTAGGTGGAATATGATGCATCTATGGTTAGGATAGGCATTGTTCTATCACAAGACAATAGACTAGTAGCATTCTTCAATGAGAAAGTTTATGAAGCTCAAAGTAAATGGTTGACCTATGAACTAGAGTTCTTTATTGTAGTACTTAAGCAATGGGAGCACTACTTGACTCAAAGGGAGTTTGTATTATATATAGATTATTAGGCATTGAAGTACATCAATAGTCAAGCTAGCATTAACTAGATTCATGCTTGGTGGGTGGCTTATATATAGCGCTTCCATTTCACATTGAAGCACAAGTCTAGTATCACTAATAAGGTAGCAGATGCGCTCAGCAAGCAAGCACATTTCTTGGCCACACTATATACTGAAGTTGTAGGGTTTGATTGCCTCAAGGAGTTATACGAGAATGATGAGGATTTTGGTGGTATTTGGGGTAAGTGTTAACAAACCCATACTGCTGTCAATAATATGTACATCCAGGATGGTTTCCTCTTTTAGGGTAATTAATAATGCGACCCTAAAAGTTCATTGAGGGAATAGATTATTAGGGAGCTACATAGTGGAGGTTTAGGTGGACACATAGGCAGAAACAAGACTATATCATTGGTGGAAGAGGGGTATTATTGGCCACAACTCAAGAGAGATGTTGACAATCATGTAAGGAAGTGTCCAATTTGCCAAACTTCTAAAGGAAAATCTTAGAATACTGGTTTATACATGCCTTTACTAGTTCCATAAGCACCATGAGAGGATCTGTCTATGGATTTTATACTGGGTCCTCCTCAAACCTAGTGAGGTATGGATTCTATTTTTGTTGTGGTTGACAGGTACTCAAAGATGTCCCATTTCGTAGCATGCAATAAGACTTCAAATGCTACTCAAGTGGTCATCTATTCTTTAAAGAAGTTGTGCGTTTGTATGTAGTGTCAAAGTCCATCACATTTGACCATGATACCAAGTTTATCGGTCACTTCTGGCAGACCTTGTGGAAGCACTGGTAAATCTCCATTTTCCATCATTTACTACGTGCTCCCAAAACACGCTTTGGACTTGGTACCTTTACCTGATCTTCCAGGGGTGAGTCAAGTTGCAGAGTATATGGCTGATTGTTTTCAGGCCATGCACGAAGAGGTGAGGCAAAAACTTAAAGCTATAAGTGCCAAGTAAACTTGAAGCTATAAGTGCCAATTACAAGGAAGTTATTGATAAGAAGAGGTGAGAAGATCTTCAGTGTTGGGGATTTAGAGCTAATCTACCTTAGAAAGGAGAGGTTTCCTATTGGTACCTACAACAAGTTGAAGGACAAGAAATATGGGTTATTTCAGATTACAAAAAAGATCAACAACAATGCTTATGTTGTTGCTCTTCCACCAAACATGAATATTTCTCCCACCTTCAATGTTGCTGACTTATATGAGTACTATCCTCTTGATGCACCAGATAGTGGGAACTCAGGGTTGAGTTCTTTTCAAGTAGGTGATACTGATGTAGAATAGATCGCCATGGCCTTCTTAGACTCTCATGCACGGTTGAAAACAACGCGCAAGGCAAAAATGCACTAGTAGAAATCATGGGCCTCAGAGTCGGAATCACATGAAATTTGGCAAGCTGAAATGAAATGGCCTTCTGAGCAATAGTTATTGCTTTGCCATGAGATACCCCTTAAAAATGGCGAATTCCTTCATTTAGGCCCCAAAAACTACAATTTTGCATTTTACAGCAATTTTTGTTTCCTTAATAACTTTTTGCTAAAAAGTCAGAACAAGGTCCCACTTATTTTGGGATGACCTTTAAGGTCAGTAGTTTATGATTCTGTATTTAACTCAATTTTTCCACTTTTGGTAAATTTCAATATTTTTGTTACCTAATAGCATAATTAGTGCAAATTAGAGTTTCAGACATTTTTTTCAGTATTTATATGTTTTGTAGTCGATAAAGGATGTTGGTTAAAATTTGGTTTCGTATCTCATACAAAACATATAGCGGAACCAACAAACAAGGATCTATTTCATTCATGATTGACAACATGCACTATGTAAATTTTAGAATTTAAGAACAAGATAGCGTTCCTTGGTGTGGAGAAATTCAAAACAAAGATTAGAAGCACTTGGGAAACTTTTAATCTTCACTCCAATTCCACTTTACGCCTAAGATGTGTGGTCTCTCAATCAGTTTTCAAAGGGAGAATGAAAGTGTGTCTCATACTCTCTCTTTTCTCTACGATCCTTTTTTTTTTTTTAATTAAAAATTCTGTATGATTCTCCCTTTATAACTAACTGATTATCTAATTGGGCCTTTCCAATTGGGCTTTAGTGTGTGGCTTGGAATGGAACCAAAATGGACCAATAAGACACTAGCTATAATGGGCCTTGAACTTTTCTGTCAACTCTTGACAAGTTCAAAGTTACCATTAATTATATTTAATACCACTATATAAATATAATTGCACTCTAGGCCTTATTAATAAATTATATCTCAAGATTTTATTATACAAGTAACCCCTTCATAAAATATTCGTAGTAATACAAAGTCATAAATGTAGACTATCACTTTGTAAATTTACTACATCTTATCCTTGAGTACCTGGTTTAATCCTTTAAAGTTATTCATCATATATTTATGAAATCCAATTTCATAAATATATACTTTAGTAATTTCTTACCAAAATGGTTAGGCCTAACTCTCTGAATAACTAAACCCATTAAACTTATCTCAAGGGAATATTTTGTATCTCTGTTAAGAGACTATGAATTCCATTTTGAGAATATATGTTCCATCAACACTAAATGTGGTTGCCCAACATACTGAGATTTTGACCGTTACTTTAGATCTCACTCCTGATATATCAAAGCAACCTACACTTTATGATCAAGTCTATTATTCTCTCAGGATTAAAAGTTCATGCAAATAGAAGTCGTGAGATTTATTATTCATTTAACAGTCGTTAGGAGAATAATAAATCTTACAGCGGTTCAGTTCAATATGCCTTAACTCTTAAAACATATCAACTAGAAGTCTCCACTTCCATGATCAAGACAAATCATCTTAGTTGATACGTTATAGTCTTCGCAGATGGAATGCCCAATTTCATCACCGACTACGAACTATATATTTTGAGTTTATAAAGAACTTGTGATTTATATCTTCTGTGACTAAATCACATAAATAACATACTATGCATCTCATGGACTATATGATAATGTCCAAATATTCATGTTACCATTATTTTAGATAAAAATAAAACAACTTTATTAAACAACACATTAAGTCATACATAATGTCATACATAGCATCATACAATAGGATTTAAGGGCACACATCCTAATAATCTCTCACTTGCCCTAAAGACTATTGTGCACTAATCTAACTCCCATTCCCTCCAAATGTGACTCGAAAGTCCTTTGAGGCAAGGTTTTGGGAAAAGGATCTGCTAGATTATTTGCACTTTCAATCTTTGCTACCACAACATCTCCACGAGCAACAATGTCTCGAATGATATGGTACTTCCTCTCAATGAGCTTTCCTTTCTTGTGATTACTTGGATCTTTGGATTGTGCAACCGCTCCACTATTATCACAAAACAATGTGATGGGAATTTGCTTCATTCTTACAACACCAAGATCAGAAAGGAATTTCTTAAGCCAAAAAGCCTCTTTTGCCACTTCACAAGTAGCAACGTACTCGGCTTCCATAGTGGAGTCCGCAATGCAAGATTGCTTAACACTCCTCCAACTTATGGCTCCACCTCCCAAGGTGAAAACACATCCTGAAGTGGATTTTCTGAAATCTAGATCCAATTGAAAATCTGAATCTGTATAGCCAATGGGAATCAAATCCTCACAATGGTAAACAAGCATATAATCTCTCGTTCTCCTAAGATACTTGAGAATGTGCTTTACAGCTTGCCAATGTTTTGGTCCTCGATTTGATTGATATCGGCTGACCATCCCAACTGAATAACAAATATCTGGTCTAGTATAAAGCATGGCATACATGAAACTTCTACTGTAGAAGCATAAGGAACTTGTCTCATCATATTTTCTTCCTCTTGAGTCTTAGGCCTTTGGTCATCAGACAGAGGAACTCCATGTCTAAAAGGAAGTAATCCTTTCTTGGAGTTTTGTATGCTAAACCGTTCTAGAACCTTATCTATATATCCAGCTTGTGATAAGCTTAACATCTTATTCTTGCGATTTCGCGAAAGCTTGATCCCTAGAATAAATTAGCCTCACCCAAGTCCTTTATATCAAATTGGCTAGACAGCCAAACTTTAACCGATAACATTACCCCTACATCATTCCCAATGAGTAGAATATCATCAACATAAAGCACTAGGAACATTACTATTTTGTCTCGATGTCTTTTGTACACATATGGTTCATCAAGATTTTGTTCAAAACCAAATGACTTAATTGCTTGATCAAATCTGATGTTCCATGACCTAGATGCTTGTTTAAGTCCACAAATGGACCTATTCAACTTGCATACTATATGCTCTTGGTTCTTTGCTATGAATCCTTCTGGTTGCATCATGTATATTTCTTCTTCAAGATTGCCATTAAGAAATGCAGTCTTGACATCCATTTGCCAAATCTCATAATCATAGTGAGCAGCAATGGATAAGAGAATTCTGATAGACTTAAGTATGGCTACTGGCGAAAAAGTTTCATCATAATCAATACCTTCTTTTTGTGTATACATTTTCGCCACTAGTCTTGCTTTAAAGGTTTCAACCTTTCCATCTATCCCTCTCTTCCTCTTGTAAACCCATTTGCAACCAATACGTTTAATGCCGTTAGGCACCTTTACAAGATCCCATACATGATTGGAATACATAGAATCCAATTCAAATTTCATAGCTAAGACCCAATGATGTGCATCTATATCATTAATTGCCTCCTCATAAGTGTAGGGATCTGATTCAGTCTCTTCTGAGATAGCTACGTAAGTTTCTCCTAAACCTCTAAATCTCATAGGAGGCCGAATAATTCTCCCACTACGACGAGGCATCTGTGTACTAGACATCTCATGAGTAATATCTTGTGGTGTATCTAATATAGCCACATCATTCCTAATTTCATCCATTGGTTGTTCAACTACAGGTTCATCTATTTCAGCCAATACAACTTTACTTCTAGGATTAAAATTATTCATATAATCATCTTCCAAAAATTTGACATGGGTGCTAACAAACACTTTGCTATCCTTATGATTATAGAATAAATAACGCTTGGTTTCTTTTGAATACCCTAAAAACATGCATACTTCCATTTTAGCTTCCAACTTATCAGGCTTCCCTTTCAACACATGTGCTGGACATCCCCAAATATAGAGATATTTCATACTAGGCTTGCACCCACTCCACAATTCCTTAGGTGTGTTGGGAACAAATTTTGATGAAACTAAATTCAAAACATGCATAGCCGTTTTTAGTGCATATCCCTAAAAAGAAACTGGTAAAGTTAAGTAACTCATCATGAACCTAACCATTTCCAAAAGAGTCCTATTCCTTTTTTCTGCTACACCATTTTGTTGGGGAGTTCCTGGTGCAGTCAATTGGGAGACAATCCCATTTTGAATTAGGTAATCCTTGAAATCCCCAAGAAGATATTCGCCACCTCGATTAGATCGAATGGCCTTTATGCGTTTACCCAATTGATTTTCAACTTCAACCCTAAACTCTTTGAACTTTTCAAAGGCTTCGGACTTCTGTCTCATTAGGTACACATAGCCATATCTTGAGTAATCATCCGTAAAAGTGATGAAATACTCATAACCTCCTTTTGCTTGGGTTGACATAGGACCACATATATCTGTATGAACTAATTCAAGCAACTCTTGGGCTATTCTACCTTTTGCATTAAAAGGTCGTTCGGTCATCTTACCTTCCAAACAAGATTCACAAACTGGAAATCCATCAAAGTTCATGGGCTGTAAAGTCCATCTTTGATTAGTCTTTGAATCCTATTTGAATTAATATGACCCAAATGCAAGTGCCATAGATATGCATCACTAGTAGAAGGAAACTTTCTCTTTAATGATTTTACATGAGAGTTACTATCTATTTCAGAATTGTATAATTCATGCATGTCAGGAGTTAAAATATAAAGACCATCCACAATATTGCCAGAATAGATAAACATTTTATCCTTCTTTATTACAACATTATCTTTTAGGATAATACAATACCCATGTTTACCTAAGTAAGTTGCAGAAATCAAATTCCTATGAACATTAGGTACATACAAACAGTCTTCTAATATTAAAACTCTAGATTTAAAATATAAATTATACACTCCAACAGCTACAACCGGAATCCTACTCCCATCAGCCAAAGTAAGAAATAGTTCTTCCTCATTCAACTTTCTAGTCTCTTGGAACCCCTGCAAAGAATTGCAGATATGATTAGTACAACCTGAATCCACACACCAGGAATCCGTTGGATTCTGTACCAAACATATTTCAAGAAGAAATGAACTTTTCATACCCTTATTCTTGGTAGCTTTGAACTTTGGACAATTCCTCTTCTAATGTCCTTTCTCACCACAATGGAAACACTTTCCTTTGGTTTTCTTTCCTTTGTCGGCAACCCCTAAGGCAATTTGTTTAACATCTTTCTTAGTAAAGTCCTTCTTCTTCTTCTTACCTTTGCTTTTCGACTTAGGTTGAGAAGTAAAAGGTTCATCTACATTGGCTTCAACACTAGAAGTACCAAGGATGCCTTCCGCCGCCACTAACTCATTCATTAATTCAAACAAAGAGTAAATCTTTTTGTTCATATTATAATTGAGTCTGAATTCCTTGAATGATTCTGGTAGTGATTGGAGTATCATATCCTCTTAGGATTCTCCATCAATATCGGCATCTAAAACTTCTAATGTGTTCAGATTAGCAATCATCCTAAGACAATGCTCCCTCACTGAACTTCCTGCAGCCATTTTGGTATTATAAATTTACCTCATGGTTTCTTGCCTTGCAAAACGGCCTTGCTCACCAAACATCTCCTTCAGACTTTGCATGATGTCCGAAGCATGTTCTACATCCTGCATTTGATGCTGTAGAACATTTGAGATAGATGCTAGGATGTAACACTTGGCCATCTCATTAGATTTCTGCCAACGATCATATCGTTGTTTTTCCTCAAGAGGAGCATTTAATGAAGGAAAACTAGGACATGGTTGAGTAAACACATATTTGTGCTCTTCAGCAGTAAGAACAATATCAAATTTCTTTTCCAGTCAGCATAGTTGGATCCAGTCAGTTTGTTTTGGTTAAGAATAGCAACAAGTGGGCTAAATGATGCCATGATTTAAATCTGAAAATAATAAACATGAATATAATAAGTAAACTGGACATTATCAATTTAGCATATAAGCATATAATATGGAACTTTAATAAAAACCATAAAATAATATATGCAACGACAACCCAATCCATGTCTATAATTCCTTAGTAGCAAGTTTATTATAAACACATTAATTGGTTGAGAACTATTCTTATTATTAGTGCTATCATGATAACTCTTATCAAACACTAATAATATGCCGTATTACCTTTAGCCTCTAAGTAATAATGACATAGCTCCTTTGGGAGGTTAACATTACACTTAGTCTAGTGTGCACCATTATCTAAAGTCATGTGTAGCCACATTCCATCTCCCTTTTATAGTGTTTAAACTTGTAGTACCATGGAACAAAACACCCTCCTTTGGGATCGCGAGGCATATACGCCAAGACGAGGTGTTTGTCCACACTACTTTAAAGGGGTAAGTTCAATCTTGTAGTACTATGAAGTAAACACCCTCCTTTGGGATCGCGAGACATATACGCCAAGACGAGGTGTTTACCCACACTGCTATGAACCGATAATGGAGGCTGTGAGATCCAACCCTTATATCTCTCTCCCACTAGATATTTTAAAATAAAGGTTTTTTAAGATCAAGAATCATAATAATGCTAGACACGTGAAAAACATAATTCTAATCTCATTAGGAATAAATTTCATTAAACTAGCATTAACATATATAAATATATATTTAACGTAACATAATATATATTATATTATATATATAATATAATATATATTACGTTATAAAAATATATTATATATTATATATAATATAATATATATTATAACCAATCTATATCAATCAATGCTTTATAACCATACGGATTCCACTTTACCATATAACAATACAACCATGGGCCATTATATATACAAGACAAAAAAGTACTTGAATAACCAAGCCATAAACCATGCGTTACAAACCATCCATGCAAAAAGTCCAATCCATGAAAAATGGGCCAAGCGGTGCATTGAATTGATTCAAGCATTGGTTGTTGCAAACGGTTATATATAGAATAACCATATTAATGCAATCCGTGCAGACTGAATCACCCATGTGCAGCACTATTCAATCCCACTTGCAATATATATATACACGGATTCCATGGAAATTAAAAACCATGTCACAATACCACAACTTGATGCAGAAAATTGTAACACAAAGATAATGGTTTTCTTAAATTCTAAAATTCAATCACACATTATACAATCATGATATGAAAACCTGGCTCTGATACCAATTGTTGGTAAAAATCTGGTTTCGTATCTCATACAAAACACACAGCGGAAGTAACAAACAAGGATCTATTTCATTCATGATTGACAACATGCACTATGTAAATTTTAGAATTTAAGAACAAGATAGCGTACCTTGGTGTGGAGAAATTCAAAACAAAGATTAGAAGCACTTTAGAAAACTTTTAATTTTCACTCCAATTCCACTTCACTCCAATTATACTTTACGCTCAAGATGTGTGGTCTCTCAATCAGTTTTCAAAGGGAGAATGAAATGTGTCTCACACTCTCTCTTTTCTCTACGATCATTTTTTTTTAATTAAAAATTCTGTATATTTCTCCCTTTATAACTAACTGATTATCTAATTGGGCCGGCCTATTGAGACTTTCCAATTGGGCTTTAGTGTGTGGCTTAGAGTGGGACCAAAATGGACTAATAAGACACTAGCTACAATGAGCCTTGAGCTTTTCTGTTAACTCTTGACAAGTCCAAAATTACCATTAATTATATTTAATACCACTATATAAATATAATTGCACTCTAAGCCTTATTAATAAATTATATCCCAAGACTTTATTATACACGCAACCCCTTTATAAAATATTTGTAGTAATACAAAGTCATAAATGTAGACTGTCACTTTGTAAACTACTACATCTTATTCTTGAGTACCCGGTTTAATCCTTTAAAGTTATTCATCATATATTTATGAAACCCAATTTCATAAATATATACTTTAGTAATTTCTTACCAAAGTGGTTAGGCCTAACTCTCTGAATAACCAAACTCATTAAACTTATCTGAAGGGAATATTTTGTATCTTCGTTAAGAGATTATGAATTCTATCTTGAGAATATATGTTCCATCAACACTAAATGTGGTTGCCGAACATACTGAGATTTTGACTGTTACTTTAGATCTCACTCCTGATATATCAAAGCAACCTACACTTTATGATCAAGTCCATTATTCTCTCAGGATTAAGAGTTCATGCAAATAGAAGTCGTGAGATTTATTATTCATTTGACAGTCATTAGGAGAATAATAAATCTTACAGCGATCCAGTTCAATATGTCTTAACTCTTAAAACATATCAACATATCAACTAGAAGTCTCCACTTCCATGATCAAAACAAATCATCTTAATTGATACGTTATAGTCTTCGCAGATGAAATGTCTAATTTCATCACTGACTCCGAACTATAAATTTTGAGTTTACAAAGACCTTGTGATCTATATCTTCTACGACTAAATCACATAAATCACATACTATGCATCTCATGAACTATATGATAATGTCAAAATATTCATATTACCATTATTTTAGATAAAAATAAACAATTTTATTCAACACAACATTAAGTCATACATAATGTCATATATAGCATCATACAATAGAATTTAAGGGCACACATCCTAACAAAGGAAAATAAGAATATTATCAATAAACACAGACTTTTTTCAAATTCTTTCTCTCGTGGATTTTAATTTATCTCCTTGTTGATTCAAGGAAACTCCTCGTGGATTCAAGATTTACTTCTAAAAGCTAATAATTTAGCTTCTGTTCAATTAAGAGAGTATCGTGTGTGCTTTCTTTAGGCTTCCACGGCATCATCAACTTTTAGATTTTCTATTTTAACAAAAATGTATTTTATTACTTAATTTTATGGAGTACTAAAAAAATTCTTAGGAGAGAGTGAGTATTTTATAGTATTAATAGTGATAGAAAATTAGAAGTATGACTTTTATTTAATTTGTTAAGCTGGGAAAAATAAGGGCAGTGAAAGATAGTGAAGGTAGGGAAGAATGAAACCTTGGGTCTGGGCCATTAGGATTACATTGACCATAACCACTGTAACTTCGAGCACTATTCTTGTTTGTAGTACCACAACCGCACTACACACTCCCACTCCCACTCCCACTCCCACTCCCACTCCCATTGCTTTATTAATTATTACTACTTTTCCTCACAATTTATCACTGAGTTCTGATCTATTCCTTGCTCTCTTTCATTTCTATTTTCTCTAGATTCAACTTTCATAATTTCTCCTTTTTTCCCTTAAAAAAATGTTGCATATATATTAATTCAAGTAATTATAAAACAGTAGCACTTGGTATAAAATTGTTCAATTCAAAGTGCATTATTGAGTATTGACCTTTGACAGATGTAAAATTGGAAGCAGTTCCTCACCTCCACATGTTACCAACTCACCGTCACATCGACAAGGACAAGAGGTACAATCAGTCCATCTCAGATATGAGTGATCCTTCTTCAACCCCTCGTAACATTGAGGACTCCAAAAAGAACGCTCTCCTCTACACTCACGTTTTTGCCTTCACATTGTACGAGCCCGGGACTATCACCAAGAGTTTTCACTCCAATTACATTCTTGGTGAAGGTGGTTTCAATACCGTCTACAAGGGTTACACTGATGACATTATGAGAATGTCAGAGTTGGCTTCACTTTAATTTCTAATGTGTTAAAACAGAAAATCTAAAAGTTGATGAATGAAAAAAAGATGTAAAAGTTAGGTTTTGATTTTTATAAAACCTAGCTTTTAGATATTATTTTCCCTTAATTTTTTAGTTTTTTATATTTTGAGAAGAGAGAGACATAAAAAGGGTAACAAAAATATAAATTTATTCCTATTTTTAATAGAGGTGGATAAAAGGAGACAAACGGAGCTAATCTCAGTTGGGTAAATTGTCAATTTTTAAATCACATGTAGACAAAGTGTTTTTTGGACAAACCACAAGTGAGCAAAGTGTAATTTTATTATTTTTTAAATATGTATGTGTATGATATGATAATGTATGGTTGATACTTTATAATATCTAGGGTTCAAATACCTCATCTTCCCTATCGTAACTATCAAATTATAAAAATAAAATAAAATTTATAGAAAAAACTAGTATATAACCTGACTAGTCATGTTAGTGTTATGAGAATATACATTTAAAGAAACTTTTATTTATCCAAGTACCCATATATTATAGGATTATGGAACCTTAGATTCAAGGTAAAGTATTTTAGTCTTTGAATAAGGGGTTTGTATCCAAATTTTTTTACACAAAATTCAATTGATGTTTTGGTCTGTAATAATATGACACAATCATCATGGAATGAATACCATATAATCAAATCTACCATATATATGTATATATATATATATATATATATATTTAAAAAACAGACGTATCATTTGACTCAAAAACTATTAACCACCTGTGGGGGTATTTTTTGTATTGTTGGCTTCAACTCCTTTTGTTGTGCTATGGCCCGTTAGTATGAGTTAAGAGCGTTGGGACTGGCCTTGTTGGGGCCCGTTAGTCTTTGAATAAGATATACTAAATAAAGCTAACACCGTTAAGAAAATTAATAGAGTTATGGCAGAATTAATACAACGAGTAGAAATAACTCTAAAGCAAAATAGAGTAATTAACTTAGTAACTTCTAGCCAAATAGTAAGAATATCATCCAATAAACGTAATCAACGGAACAACTTGTCTATTGATTTATGTGCTAAGCTTTCTAGCAAAAGCGAACCTAAGAAGGGAACCGATCTCTAACACGAGTAACCTCAACAAAGGGCTTCTACCATAGAAGTTACTCACTCTGGAGAATGGGCCTAAGTGGTTTGAGCCTCGATTTACAATCTTTAGAGAATGGGTATGCCATGAGGGAAAGAAAATGTGGTCTATTGATGCATGCCTCTACTTTTGTTGTTTTACTTTCCCTTTGGTTGTTCAGCCATTACCTCTGCCTAGAGTGTGTTGGTTGCACCATTCTCTACTTCCAGACAAACGTTTTTGTTTTACCTCAATGGAAAAGGAGTAAGCTACTTCACCACCTACCTCTATGGCACGCATCAAGTGACCCTAGTCCATATTTTCCTCTTTTGGGTGAAATGTCATCCCAGCAAGACATTCCCCCTAAAAAAGCTTAGGCGGGAAGCCCTGAATAGACCCCTGTTTTCCCTCCACCACTAAACCACGCACTTTGAATACCTCGACTTGTGGCCCACCTCTCCTGTATTGGCTGGGTACAAATGGGTGGTGTCCTGGTCCTTTGTGCATGCTCCATTCCGTTTATGTTTGTTTCTTTCTGGCCTTCACATCATTTCTACTACTCTTGTGTTGTCTAGTTTTGCTGTGCGTACTAGTTTATGTTTATCCTTTATGGCATGGAGGATACATGGGCTTTGAGCTCATGTCTTCTTCCTTTTATCCCTTCTTAGGCTTGGTACTGTCTAGGTGAAGGTCTTTGCCCCCATACCCATAGCCTATTGGGCCTTCATCTTGTCTCTCTTCTTCATGGTCGTGGGCCTTTTGGCCCTCAATCCTACCATACTGCTTCATCGTGTCAACCATAGCCTTGTCTAGCCTTTACTTCTCATTGCTCTAATGGGCTTGTAGATTAGTGTTCTTGCTATATTAGCCCATTGACCCATTAATTCTTTCCATTGGACTTCCTCTGCCCATTTATCTCTTATCATTCTTTATGGATTTGTTGGCCATTATTCCTGTCATGTCAGCCCATTGGGTTTACCACTTTATTCCTTGCATTTCCTCGGTTCATTTATCTCTTCTTTACCTCTTTTTACTCTTATTGGTTTATTGCTTGATTTCTTGAGCTTCCTCGACCCGCATACTACATCTTTACCTCTTTATTACTCTTATGGGCTTATTGCTTGATTCCTTGGGCTTCCTCAGTCCACTTACTTCATCTTTACCTCTTTATTACTCTTATGAGCTTATTGACCCTTATTCTTGCCACATCAGCGCATTGAGTTTAACACTTTATTTCCTGAGCTTCCCCAACCCATTTACTTTTTCTATACCTCTTATTATTCCCATGGGCTTACTATTTCATTCCTTGGGCTTCTTTAACCCATTTACTCATTCTTTACCTCTTGTTACCTTCATGAGCTTGCTGGCTATCAATCCTGCCACTTCAACCCATTGGGCTTACTTCCTTATTTCTTTACTGTTTTGCCCCTTCTTTCTTTCCCATCTCCTATATTGTTGGGTTTCTTCTGCTGCTGGGTCTTTTGTCAAAAATGGGCATCAACATTTAGCCTCCTAAGCATATGAATTGCTCTTACAATTCATATTCGAATACTTATGCAATTTTCTTTGGCTAGTTTTTTAAACGATGGATGCCATCTTGTTTCCTTTTCTACCATGAATAGGCTTGTCTCTTTAAGTTTCCCAGTTTAGCATTTATTCTAAAATACAACCTTCACTTCATTAATGTGATGCTTCTTTTGGTGGCTGACTCGTTGCCTCCTTCCACAGCGTTTTTATTTGTCTCAGCCTTTTCACTTTCTTTTTCTTACACTTTCCTCAACCTTTTCATAATCTTTCTTTTCTTTCTTATTCCCTTCACTATCTCATCATCCTTAAATTTCTTTACCCATTACCTTTATCATTCAATTTGTTTGCCATGTTGTCAGCAAAGGATGAGAGCTTTTCCCGTTGTAAAGGCAAAGAGGCTGCCACCGATGATTTGCCCCTTAAGGCCATGGGTAGAGAGGCTCTCCATTCCAAATCAGACCATTCTGAGGAGGAGGAAGGGGGTCATGATCCGGGTAGCGAGTGTCCTCCTCTCACTGACTCATGGTACGATACCCTTATCCACTTCTCGGTGGTGTCTGGTGACTATTCACCTCCTCTGCCAGGCAGTGTGTGGCTTTCCCTTTATTGCCATGATTTTAAAGTTTCTTGGGCTCCCTAGGCTTCCTTCATTCCTAACCTTGACATCTGCCAAGGAACCGTATTACCTGTACCTATTCACTATGAATTCGGGTTGAGTACATTTTTAGGTTGGGAAGAGTGGAAGGACTTGGAGTTGTCCAATGTGGGTTTTATAATAGTGCTTCAGCAGGTCAGTGTATTGAAAGCCATAGTTTTCTCTTAGTGTTTGTACAACTACAGGGACTTGTTCAATCTCCGCCACTTGGTCCATCAGTGGTGTAGCGCCATTCATACCTTCTTTCTTTCTTGCAGTGGGATCACCGTAACCTTGGAGGATGTGGCCAATCAATTGCTGCTACCTATCCTTGGTTACACGAACCTAAATGACATCAAGCTTTCTGCTGAGGAGGAGGTTATGAAGGCCGAATTGAAGAAGGGGGTGAGTGGGAACACGAAGTTGTCCCATTGGGTTGGGGCTTTCTCAACGGTTGCCACTGCCGTTTGTTAGGCCCCCTTTATCATATTTTGGCTTTGTAAGTTCATCCTTGGTTTACACCCACACTATGTTGTGAAGCCCCTCTACTTTCGATTAACCATAAAGATTTCTACTAGAGTGAGTCTACCATTGGCCCTTATGTATCTGGGTCATCTATACATTCAGTTGAATATTTTGCAGAGTGATAAGAGGCAGGCAAGTTCCTGATGCATTGTTACTTCTTCTACCTATAGTACCATACTACAACATCTTCTTTGGGAGCGTTATGCTAGGCATCTAGCTAAGTGTAAGCCAATCCGCGAAGCTAAGGAGAAGTATCAGTCCTACACCAATGTGATTACTAATTTCTACGGTTGCTTTGTTACTAATTTTCCGTTGGCTTATCGTTGGGTCAGGTTGAAGGCCATTAGGCATTGCAGTGGATTTCTTTGATAAGAAGGTTGGTTTTTGGTGGATGGCTTATAGGAACCTAGGTAATGGGTTCACTTATGTTGAGGGTGATGGACCATTTCATGGCCATTGCGAGAACCACTACCCCGTTGATAACTTTTGATAAGAGGACTTACTTGGTAGCCACCAATGCTGGTTGGTTGCCTTACTTGGTTGATAAGGGTATCCTGTATGTACACTATTTTGCCCATAGAATGAGGAGACAGTTTGGGCTTGATCAGGACATACTTGATGATTTCACTACGATCTTGGAGACTACCATTTCGATTCACCCTTTCTTTCGCCCTAGTGCTTTTGAGTTTTGGAGCAAGCACATCATAGCAGTCACCATTCCAAGTTCCCGAAGAGAGGTCTTTCTACTGCCCAAATGCATGGGGTATTGGTAGGTGGTGATGATTTCCTTTGGCTAGAAGTTATTGGGTGGTCGTGGGTTCTCTCTTATCCCTCCCAAGGGTCTACATGCTATTATTTCTGCAACTCGCAACTGTTGCTTCCTACCAAATCTGTGGTGGCATATGCTGCGAAGCAAAGTAGGTTGGCCATATTTGAGTGGTAAGAGAAGGAGAGGGGTGGTATCTATATGCTGTTGAGTTCCTTCTTAGTTAGGAGAAGAATGTGAAAGTGGTGAACCTTCTTGCGCTAACAAAGAAAGGTTCGGTGCCTTGGTCCGCTAAACCTAAGTCGGCCAAGAAGGGTGATAATTCCTCTGAGACTTGCTCTAATATCGTTCCATACAAGGAAAGCCTTCCCCTCTCGGTAACATAGTCATTGAGAACTCTCCCTCTCTTTCTACCCATACTCGTTCTAGAAGGATTTCTATTGTAGCCAAACCTAGGCCTCTTTCACCGAAGCCAACTGTGGATGTGCCTCCTTCCAGTAAGATTTGTGGCTACGCGAGGAAGACATCTCCTCTAGCCCTTTCTGTCACTATCAAGAGGAGAGTATGTTATCTCTAAATTTTGCTCATTTGTTCATTTTAATTACTTATTAGGCTTTCCTGCGGCTAACTTTATGCACGTGTTTTCTTCTCATTTGGCAGTCTAAGTACAAGGAGGTCACTTTTGCCACTCGCCTCATATTGCTTGATGAGCCCGAGGCTAAGGTAAATTCCCTTCCCTTCTTTGCATTTTCTTATTTGTGTATGCGTCCTTGTTCCTTCATCATCATCATCATCATCATCATCATCATCATCATCATCATCATCATCATCATCATCATCATCATCATCATCATCATCATCATCATCATCATTATTATTATTATTATTATTATTATTATTGTTCACCATTTTTCTTGATATCCTTTCCTTAGATCGATCCAGAGCCCATTTCTGTTTACCACCCCACATGCAAAGAGGCTTCTATCGCCACTGGTATGCCCATGGAAGGGTTCTTTGATGAAGTAGATGTCGTTGCCGAGGCCATGGCTTCTACCACTACTGTTGCTGCCCATCATCATCATCATCATTATTGTTATTATTATTATGATTATTATGATTATTATTATTATTATTATTATTATTATTATTATTATTATTATTATTATTATTATTATTATTATTATTATTATTATTATTATTATTATTATTATTATTATTATTATTATTATTATTATTATTATTATTATTATATGCTTGTTCATCATTTTTCTTAATATCCTTTCATTAGATCGATCTAGAGCCCATTTTTGTTTACCACCCCACATGCAAAAAGGCTTTTATCGCCACTGGTATGCCCATGGAGGGCTTCTTTGATGGAGTAGATGTCGTTGCCGAGGCCATGGCTTCTGCCACTACTGCTGCTGCCCATCATCATCATCATCATCATCATCATCATCATCATCATCATCATCATCATTATTATTATTATTATTATTATTATTATTATTATTATTATTATTATTATTATTATATGCTTGTTCATCATTTTTCTTAATATCCTTTCATTAGATCGATCCAGAGCCCATTTTTGTTTACCACCCCACATGCAAAGAGGCTTCTAGCGCCACTAGTATGCCCATGGAGGGCTTCTTTGATGGAGTAGATGTCGTTGCAGAGGCCATGGCTTCTGCCACTACTGCTGCTGCCTATCATTATTATTATTATTATTATTGTTGTTGTTGTTGTTGTTGTTGTTGTTGTTGTTGTTGTTGTTGTTGTTGTTGTTGTTGTTGTTGTTGTTGTTGTTGTTGTTGTTGTTGTTGTTGTTGTTGTTATTATTCTTCTTTTTCTTATTATTATTATTATTATTATTATTATTATTATTATTATTATTATTATTATTATTATTATTATTATTATTATATGCTTGTTCATCATTTTTCTTAATATCCTTTCCTTAGATCGATCCAGAGCCCATTTCTATTTACCACCCTACATGCAAAAAGGCTTCTATAACCACTGGTATGCCCATGGAGGGCTTCTTTGATGGAGTAGATGTCGTTGCCAAGGCCATGGTTTCTGCCACTACTGCTGCTACCCAGGGAATTCCTGCCGAGGCTCCAGTTCCTCTATCTAAGCCTGTTTCTACCAAGGAGAATGCCTATGCTGAGGCATTGTCGTTGGGGAGTCCACCCCTGTTTTTGCCAAGATCCCTACTTCCTAAAAGGGAGACATTCTTGCGGGGACATCCTAGAATGAGAGCACTTCTCCTACTACTCATTTACCTGTTATATCTACCAGCGACGCCTTCGTTGCCCTCTCACAAGCTGTAAAGGATGGATCTTCACTGGTTTGTCACCCCATCCTCTATTCCTAGTTTTGCCACCCGAGGGCCTGATGCAAATTTGTGTTTTGACGAGGGGTCCGAGGAGGTCCTTAAGGATTTTGATGGTGAGCTAGTTGTGAGGACATAAGTCTCTGACTCTGATGAAGCCAATGACGATGAGCAAGAGGTTGAGGCGATGGGTATGTATCCTTTATCTCTGCTATGTCTTATATTTCTTCTCTTCTTATAATTTCTCAGTACATCCCTTTATTTACCTTGCATGTTGCTCTTGCCATGTAGTCACAGACATGCTTGAGGTTTAAAGCTGCAGCAAGTCCTGCAGTACCCATGGACCCCAATTTTGTAGTACCTACAGCTCCCATTCCTGGTGGCCCTAGTAACTTCCTTACCCTTGTACTATTTTCAATTAAAAATTTTGTCATTGTGCCTATCTCTTTTCTTCATTTCCTTGCTAGGGGCTTATATTATGCCTTGAATTTTCTTTCAGGTCCAGCACCTGCTGAGGTAGCTCCGACTTCTCAGTTTAAGATTGGTAGCAATTCTACCATCGTTCCCAATCCTGTGAGCAAGGTTGCTGCCTTCTTTGCCCATTTTGAGCAAGTTAAGACTAATGACCTTAACCCAGCAGAACTTTGGAGTGCTTGATCTCCTTACATGGAATTTTGTGGCTATTAGATACTTGATCTCCTCATGTGCTTTAAGGTAATTTACAGTAGCTATAGGGACTTCATGCAGTGGTTCCCCCTTGGCCATTCTGCAAAGGAGCACGTCTTCAAGTTACTGGGGTGTATGATGAACAACATTGAGCATAACTTCATCAACACAATTTTTATTGAGAGGATCTTGCAGTGGAAGGCTGTAGTTCAAAAGTTGATTCACATTGGGTTTGCTGTGGAATTTTTGCTAGAGCATTTATGAGAGATTGCTTGAGCCCTCTTTACGAGGAAGATCTAACTTGTTGTTGATGCCATTGACATTCGCATTGAGAATTTGAAGAAGGAGGTGGCAGACTTAATGGCTCGTCGTGAGCATCTCCTTTTCGGTGTTATCGACCCTAGTTGCTTTGAGGACTAGACTCTTATTTCAAGCCTTTGAACACCAAATGTTTATAGCTTTGCTATTGTTTTTCATTTGTGTTTATTTCTTTCCTCCCTTCCCTTTGTAGTACACTTTATTTCTTTAGTACTCATGACTTAATTGATAAATCTAGTATGACTTATACATTTTGGCTTGTAATCTATTATGCTACATCTGCAACAATTATTATTATGCTTTGTGACACCATATCTCTTGCAAGGGTGGTCACTTGAAGGAAAAAAAAAAACAAGGAAAAAGGAATGATTACATAATATTTCCCTACGCATAGAAACGTTTCAACCACTTGCCACTAATGAGGTCCATCAAATATTTTCCATCCATCTTGGTTAGGCAATAATACTTACTTACATGTGCTTTCCTTATCATGAAGGATCCTTCCCATTTTGGTGAGAATTTAGATGGTCCTGCCATACCTTGCCCAACATGGTTTGCTTTTCTCAACATGAGTTGTCCTTCTGTAAACACTATTTCTTTAATTTTCCTTTCATATGCTTTGGTCATTCTTTTCCTGTATCTATAGCTACACTATTGGGCTTCTTCCCTCTTTTCATCCAATCATTCCAAGTCTTCGCACCTTTCAGCTGTAAAGAGTTCCTTCTCCCTTTCTTTCTTTCATATCCATATAACCCTCATGGATGGTATCATTACCTCTATTGGGCTCACTATTTCTATCCCATATGCTAAGGAGAAGGAGGAGAATCCTGTGGTAGATTTGGGTGAGATTTGATAAGCCCAAAGCGTGTTTGGCAAATGTGTCACCTAGCCTCTCCTATACTTTTGACTCATTTTATTTATGATCTCAATGAGGGTCTTGTTTGCCGCTTCCGCTTGCCCATTTCCTTATGGGTAATAAGGCGATAACTGGTGATGCTTCACTTGGTAGAATCTTGCTCACTTCCTTGTTTACAAAATGTGTACCATTGTCATTTATGATTCTATAAGGTACCTTAAACTAAACAATTACATATTCTTTGATGAAGCTTGCCACGGCTCCATTGGTGGCTTTATGAAGTGATATGGCCTCTGCCTACTTGGCAAAGTATTTCGTGGCCACAAGGATCCATATGTACCCATTGAAAGGTGTATTGACTGGTCCCACCAAATCAAGCCCCCAAGTTTGGAAAGGCCATGGGGTGACTGTTAGGACATATGTGGAACCTGTTAGAACATATGTCATGTAGAATTGGCTAATCCTTTGACAAAATACACTTTACTTGTATTTGGTAGACTTAGGATGTGTTTAATACTTCAAGGAAAAAGAGTTCAAGTCTAGTATTAAAGCCATGCAAATTTGTCTAAGAAACAAGTGAAGAAGTGTTGTTCATTAAAACTCGACAGATAAATCTATCGAGGTTTAATGTTTAATTCTCGACAGCTCTTGACAGAAGCTATATCTATCGAGAATTATGAAATTTAGATTTCCAGATTTGTTTTTACACATATCTAAGTTATTTGTGTAGGGTTTCTTTTCTCACAACCCTAGACATATATAAAGATTATTTTAAGGGTCGTTTAAGGTGATGCAACTTGATGCAAAGTGATTATTCGCCCATATTGTGACTAGAGACAACATCTTCATTGTCTGGATGAACTGAAGAACTTTACAGCCAACATTCTTCTTAAGTTGGTGTATTAGTTACATACTAGGATCCGTGCATCGATTGGTTAGTCACATACTTGGAGCCGTGCATTGAGAGGAGAGATTGTCACTACATTACAAGTCCAATCGTGTATTGGGATAAGGGTTCAATTATAGGTTGGTATTAAGTACTGGGATTCCTTTTACTTATAACTACTTGGTTTGATAATAGTAGATTCTTGGGAGTGGTGATCTTAAATTCACTTAGTGGGGTTTTACCTTGGTGGTTTTCCCCATTCGTAAACAAATCACCTGTGTCAAATTTATTTTCCACTGCATTTAACATAGATGGTCAATACATTCTTGGCCTATCAAGTGGTATCAGAGCGGACACACTCTAATTAGGGTTAACCTTTGCTGTGTGATCCATTGACCTCTGTTTGTCATGGATAGAGGACAATCTTTAATTATCCCTCCTTTATTTGATGACACTAACTAGGCATACTGGAAAGTATGCATGTGAGCTTTCTTGCAGTCTTTACATAAGAAGGTGTGGCAAGCTGTGGAGATTGGCTGGACTAAGCCAAATGAAGTGCTGGCTGATTGGGATGATGTCAAGATCAAAGAAACAAACTTCAACAGTAGAGCATTAAATGCTTTATTCAACACGATCACCAATGAGGAGTTCAAGAAAATATCCTTAACTAAAACTGCTAAGGAAGCATAGACTATCCTCCAGACAACCTATGTAGGGACTAAGGCTGTCAAGGATTCAAAACTTCAAAGGCTTGCCACAAACTTTGAAGAAATTAAGATAGAGGAGAATGAGTCATTTGATTAGTTCTATGCCAAGCTAAAGGACATAGTAAACTCTGCCTTTAATCTTGGGGAAAATATTCTCAAACCTAAGATTGTAAGAAAGGTGCTCAGATCTCTACTAGAGAGATCCCATGCCAAGATTACCGCCATTAAGGAATCCAAGGACATTGACCAAATTCTTTTGATAGAGCAAGAGCATGGCATTGAAGGCCAAAAGCAATGATACTGATGAGACTTTTGATGGTGAAGATTCTAAGATGAAATCCTATATCACAAGGCAGTTCAAAAAGTTCATGAAGAATGCCAATGCAAAAAGAATTTGATAAAGACAGAAGTAGTCTAGTTTATCTCACTTCAAGAACTAAGATAGAGGAAAGAAGAATGCTAAGGAAGGCGATCAGTACACTGTTCCCTCCAGACCAAAATGCTTCGAATGTCAAGGTTTTGGACATATGAAACAAGAATGTCCAACTTATCTCAAGACTATTGGGAAAAGCAAAGCCTTTGCTGCTACCTTGAGTGACACTAAGCCTGAAGATGATTCATATGACAATGATGATGAGGAAATCTTGAATGCCTTTACTGCCACAGTGAATCCTACTGAGGGGATTGTTGAAAAGGTAGATGAAGAAGAGGACTTAGTGGAATCTAAGTTTGAGAAAATGGATGAACAGGATGATATCCATACATCATATGCAAAGTTGTACAAGGTCTTTAAAAAGCACAAGAAACTGTATAGGCTGGCCACCAAGAAGCTGAGTAATGTGGAACTTGATCGATAAGAGCTCTCCATAAAGTTTGACGAAGCTAATCAGACCATTAGAGCACTATGATTTGAGAACAATTTCTTGGCTGAAAGGACCAAGAAGCTTGAAGCAAAAATGTCACAGGTTAGAGCTCAATTGGAAAGGACTTCTAGTGCAAAGCTTGATGAGATGCTTATCTTTTAGAATTCTGCTTCTGATAGAACCAATTTTGGGTATGATTTCTCTTCTCCTAATATTGCTTCTTCTTGTACTACTATGTTTGTCTTACCTGCTAATAATGTTAATTCTGAAAACAATGATGTCAAAATTGATTTAACTACTGAGAACATAAACAAAAGAAAATCTATCTTAAGAGCACCCCTTAAGCTTGATAAGAAAGAAACTAGAAATCCCAGGACTAAGAAAGGCAGTAACCAAAAGTCTAAACAGAGGAAGCAACATCTTTGTCATCACTGTAGAGCTTTAGGGCATACTCAACCTAATTGCTACAAGTAATTAGCCACTTAACAAAGTAAAAATATGATTTCATTTAGAAACCAGAATTAGTTTCCATCCTCTTTTGCTCCTCTTGGAGATTTTCTTAAGGCCCTCATGTTCCTTTCGAACTTGAATGGTTTCAATTCTTCCCCCTCACCACCAGATCAAGGGTTCGCCAAATGGAAAGGTTTTTCCAAGGTGTGAAAGGAAAAATGCTCAAAGTGATTTAATCACTCTCTCTCTCTCTCTTTCCCTTTCTCTCTCTCTCTCCCTCTTTTAGTTTATGCATTACTTGTGTGTTTTGCTTTCTTGTTTTTGAGTCAGTCTAGTTTTATGCTATGCTTTGTTTAACATGTTTTTGTTTGTTTGTTTTTAGTTTTGCTTTATTTTGTTTTTTATAAAAAAAAAATTGAAAAATACAAAAACAATGTATGTTTTGTGTACATTGGTACTTGTGTACCTTGGATGACCATTGAAACAAAATTTTCTAAACTTTGTATCTTTTGTAGCTTAGATGAGCATCTCAATGCACAACTAAGCAAGTGAGCTTTGTGGCTCGTGTTTGTGATGAGTTCGATTAAGTAATCTCTTGTACTTAACACTTATATCACTCTTTTTGACGGAAATGACTAAAAAATCCTAAGAGAAAGGCATAAATAATCATCTCACTACTAAAACTACATCTATATGCTTTGGTATAGCAAAATTGTGATGTTAAAACTTAACATAATTGGGTATTTCTTCTCTCTTTTATATGCCCATACATGATGTGCTCAAAAAGAAAAAATATGCAAAGAAAATAAAAGCAAAAAGAATCAAAATGCTTTTAAATATGATTGCAAGCGTGTTTCTAGGAGATTTGAGAGTTATAGGATATACCTCGAAGGTGATAGTGTTAGGATGTGTGCCTTTAAATCCTATTGTATGATGCAATGTATGACATAATGTTATGATTAATAAAGTTGTTTTATTATTATCTAAAATAATGGTAACATAAATATTTGGACATTATCATATAGCCCATGAGATTCATAGTATGTGATTTATGTGAAAAGTCACAGAAGATATAAATCACAAGTTCTTTGTAAACTCAAAATTATAATTCGTAGTTAGTGATGAAATTAGGAATTGTATCTGCGAAAACTATAACATATCAACTAAGATGATTTGTCTTGATCATGGAAGTGAAGACTTCTAGTTGGTATGTTGATATGTTTTAAAAAGTTAAGACATATTGAACTGGATCGTTGTGAGATTTATTATTCTCCTAACAACTGTCAAATGAATAATAAATCTCACGATTTCTATTTACATGAACTCTTAATCTTGAGAGGATAATGGAACTAATCATGAAATGTAGGTTGCTTTGATATATCAGAAGTGAGATCTAAAGTTACGATCAAAATCTCAGTACGTTAGGTAGCCACATTTAGTGTTGATGGAACATATATTCTCAAAATAGAATTCAGAATTTCTTAGTGGAGATATAAAATATTCCCTTGAGATAAATTTAATGGGTTTGGTTATTCAGAGTGTTAGGTCTAACCACTTTAGTAAGGAGATACTAAAGTATATATTTATGAAATTAGATTTCATAAATATATGATGAATAACTTAAAGGATTAAACCGGTTACTCAAGAATTAAGATGTAGTAATTTTCAAAGTGGCAGTCTACATTCATGACTTTGTATTACTACGAATATTTTATAAAGGAGTTGCATGTATAATAAAGTCTTGGGATATAATTTATTAATAAGGCCTAAAGTGCAATTATATTTAAATAGTGATATTAAATATAATTAATGGTAATTTTGAATTTGTCAAGAGTTGACAGAAAGGCTCAAGACCCATTGAAGCTAGTGTTTTATTAGTCCCTTTTAATCCCACTCTAAGTCACACACTAAAACTCAATTGAAAAGGCCTAATAGGCTAGTCCAATTAGATAATCAGTAAGATATAAAGGGAGAAACATACAAATTTTTTTATTAGAGAGACATCATTGTAAAATGGTGTGTATGTGTGAGTAAAGTTACTCGATTATTCTCCCTTGGAAACTGATTGAGAGACCACACTTCTTGGACGTAAAGTAAAATTAGAGTGAAGATTAAAAGTGTTCCCAAGTACTTCTAATCTTTTGTTTTGGATTTCATCACACCAAGGTACGCTATCTTGTTCTTAAATTTTGAAATTTACATAGTGCATGTTATCAATCATGAATGAAATAAATCCATGTTTGTTGCTTCCGTTGTGTGTTTTGTATGAGATATAAAACTAACCAACAGATAGTCTCCATCAAGTAGTTATGATTGTGTGTGATTTAAATTGATTTTTTCATATCTCAAATCATCATAACATGAGACAGTTATGTACTCTTACTATGTTTTGATACACAACACGCAAATTCTTTGCTACTCTTGATACATGTGTAGGTACAATGTGATCTGACCATCACAAAGAATACATGTGTTAATGTATGCTCAATAAACTGTTTTGACTTGTTTTTTAAATATAAAATTGGTTAGACTTGTTTAGTGTATGTGTGTGTGTGTGTTTGGATCTATGAATGCTTTGCATTATTGTTTTGTTGAGAGATGTTTTTGAGAAGCTTAGCATGTTGTTTGGATCTATGTTGAGTACCTTGCTTGATTGCATTCACTCCTGTGTTTTTCCTCTCTTTGAAAAACTGTTTTTATCAAGCCCGACAACATCTCAACAGATCTTAACAGATAGCTATCTATCGAGACCCTTGGACTTCTTTTCTTGACAGATCTTAACGCATCTTTGATCCATCGAGCTATCTGGAATTTGTCTCGATAGCTTCTCGATAGATTCTTGATCCATCGAGAAAATTTTTGTCTGGCCGATAGCTTCTCGATAGTTGCTTGATCCATTAAGGAATTTTTGCCGTCTACAGATTCTTGATAGTACCTTGACAATTCTATCTATTGAGCTTTAGTGCTCGATAGATCTCGATAGCTCCTCAATCCATCAAGCTGCAATTTCTTTAAATAGCTTCAACGCGATTTCAGATTCATTTCTCTCATTCTTTCTTGGCAGAAACTTCTCTTTTCACCTCCCAAACACTCTCTTCTCACTCAAAACCTCCTACCCTCTTGGATTTTGGCCTATACCTTGTGTTTTCCCTCTGGTATGCTTCTCTAATCCTTCATTCTTCATGCATTTAGACCTATGATTTGGGTTTTCTTGAAATTTTTGGGGTTTTTGAAAATTGATGAGTATTTTGTGAAATTTTTGGTTTGGGTGTTGTGTTTTTGATGCTATATGATCATTCATTGCATTCCATTTGCATTTTCACAATGTTTCATGCATTTATATGTGTTTCTATGTTGAAATTGCGTGCTAATAGGTTTGGATTGGGTTGAACCCATGATGCAATTTTTTTCTTGCACGTCACATGCTCATGCACATTTCATGCATTTGTACCCTTTCATTTCCATATTTGGTACTCTATTGTGATGGTGTTTTTCTGTTTGTCCCCACCTCTCTCTCTCGAATAGTCTATGCATGGCACCTAAACACAAATCCACTTCGTCTCGGAACCCTCTTCATTCCGGGACATCTTCTTTTGATCCTACTTCTCTTCACGTTTAGTTCCATGATGAGAAGGCCCGTTAGGACTTCTTGGGGAACTTCTCCAAATGTGGTGTTCATTTGGAACGCTGCGTGATTCTATTGGACTTTTCCAATACTACTCTACCCATTGTCATTCACATTCGGGGATGGGAATCTCTATGTGAGAGACCCGTGAGTTGTCTTACCGTGATCATACGGAGTTCTACTCCAATATGCATGGTTTCGATACCTCTATACCTCGGTTTGTTATGTAGGTTCGAGGTACATGTATCATAGTCACTCTAGAGCTTATTTTCAAGATACCACATGTTCTGAGGGTATCACATCCTGATTACCCCCTCGTGTCCACGTTTGAGGAATGTGTCTAAAGACAAACTTCTATCTCTCTTTTGTAAGACACCTTCTTCATGGGGTGATCGCCAAACACCTTATGCTCGGGCTTTGCAAAGGTCCAAGGTTCCTTAATATGGTGATGCCATTTGTTCTCCATCCCATGTCTCACTATAACTCCATCACCGAGCCTCGTGCTCTCCTTTTTCTTTCCCTCATTGAGGACCTTACTATAGATACTTCCTTTTAATTCATTCTCTCCCTTGTAGATGTCTATAAGGATACGACGACTCGTGATAAGCTCATCTTTCCTTCTACTATCAAGAGGATCATTTGTTATTCTTCTATTTCTTATCCCGAGTCTTTTCACTTTACCGTCATAGGCCCCATTAGCGCGGCGTTTATTTGACAAAGCGAGGCCCAGCTTTAACTGTAGTGGCTACAGATCGAGACGATGACTCCTCCAGCCCCTTCTGCTCTATCCACCTCTGTTCCTTCTTCTTCTTCTGCTGCGGGTGGTGTGACACTTGAGGCCTTCATGGCATAGCTTGAGTGTATGAATGCTCACCTTGATTCACTCACTACTAAGTTTATTAGGTGAACACTCGTGTTAGTCGTATCGTATGACGACAAGCTCACATGAGTGGCTTCTCCGCGTCTCCATCTCCCTCTTCTTCTCTAGAGGCTTCTGAGGATGAGGACAATGATGATGGTTTTGGTGATGATGATGATGATGATGATGAG
Source organism: Castanopsis chinensis (assembly GCA_032878915.1). Taxonomy (NCBI): domain Eukaryota; kingdom Viridiplantae; phylum Streptophyta; class Magnoliopsida; order Fagales; family Fagaceae; genus Castanopsis; species Castanopsis chinensis. The sequence goes on from JAVQMG010000102.1 coordinate 1,936,659, forward strand.
GATGAGAATACTAGCACTTTTGGAGATGAGGAGATGACTGCTTCTCAGTGACTTGCCCTTTGTCATTCGTGACAAAAAGGGGGAGTAGTTTTGGTTGAGAGTAGTCATGTACCTAGGGGGAGAGTTAGCATAGGATTTTTTTGTTAAGGGGAGTGTCTATACTTTTGAGGGATGTAGTGAGGATTTATGTATTCTTTTCTTTTCTTTCCTTTTAGAAACATTATCCTTTTTTACATTGGTCTTGTGACCATTTATTGATAGCAAATATTGTATTTATTTCTCTTATATATATTTATATATATATATATATATGATGTTATTATCATTCACCTATCTCTCTATGTGTTGTTTCATTTCTCTCTATGTGTTGTTTCCATTCTCTCTTTATACACATGTTTATTTTATATATGCAATATTTTAATTCTGTTTCACACTAAGATGCCTTGATGAGTTTTGTTTAAAGTGTTTCAGAGCGACAGGTTGCCAAAATCTATCATGCCATACACTCTCTTCTTGCAATTTTTTTCAAGAGTTTGTGTTAAGATTAGATTTTATTGTATTCAACAAGTGATTATGAGTTGAGTGATTTATGACTTCTCTCACATTTCATTTGTTTCTTGTGGTTTGTCATGAATTGCCAAATGGGCAGATTATTAGGACATATGTGGAACTTGTTAAAACATATGTCATGTAGAATTGACTAATCCTTTGATAAAATGCACTTTAATTGTATTAGAGTAGACCTAGGATGTGTTTAATACTTCAAGGAATAAGAGTTCAAGTCTAGTATTGACGCCATGCAAATTTGTCCAAGAAACAAGTGAAGAAGTGCTGTTCATTAAAACTCGACAAATAGCTCGATAGATAAATCTATCCAGGTTTAATGTTTAATTCTCAACAATTCTCGATAGAAGCTATATTTATCAAGAATTATAAAATTCAGATTTCTAAATCTATTTTTCACGCATATCCAAGTTATTTATGTAGGGTTTCTTTTCTCTTGACCCTAGACATATATAAGGATTATTTTAAGGGCTGTCTAAGGTGATGCAACTTGATGCAAAGTGATTATTCACTCATATTATGATCGGAGACAATTTTTCCTAGTTTATCTTTCTCTTGTAAAAGTTGCTGCGTCTTTGCGCCAAGGGTTTTGTAACCAAGAAGCTTCTTTATCATTATCATCTGGATCAACTGAAGAACTTTATAGCAATATCTTACTCAAGTTGGTGTGTTAGTCATGTGCTAAGATCTGTGCATCGATTGGTTAGTCACGTACTTGGAGCCGTGCATTGAAAGGAGAGATTGTCACTACATTACAAGTTCAATTGTATATTGGGTTAAGGGTTCAACCGTAGGTCGGTATGAGGTACTGAGATTCATTTTACTTGTTACTACTTGCTTTGGTAATAGTGGATTCTTGGGAATAGTGACCTTAAATTCACCCGGTGGGGTTTTGCCTCGGTGGTTTTCCCCATTTGTAAACAAATCATCTGTGTCAAATTTATTTTCTATTGCATTTAACTTAGTTGGTGATTTGTTTGTGCTGTCACGCTTATTGCATGTAATTGTACCTAATTAATTTACTTGGCTAATTAATTGGTTAATTTACCAAAGGAGTCAATATATTCTTAGCCTATCAGTGACCATACTCTGCAAACTTTATGGATGGGTATGGATCAAATTGGCTTGCACTTGGCAACCATGGCAATTCTTCTCAAATTCTACTGCATCCTTTCTCACGGTGGGCCAATAGTAGCCCATCTGCAATATGCATCGGTATAGTTTCTTCCTTCCTTAGTGCTCTTCACATTCTCCTACGTATACTGCCTTCAACATCTCGCTGGCCTTTTCTGGCCCCAAACATCACAGTGGGTCTCCGTCATGCCCTTTCTTAAAGAGAATTCTTTCGTGTAGCAAATAGCAGGTTGCCAACTTCCTATGCTTATACCTTTCTCCATGCTTCTGTGGCAGGATCTCTTCTGCCAAGTATCCCATGAACGAGCTTCTCCAATCCTCTGTGGCAAACACGGCATAGCTCTATTCTTTGTCTACGGCTAGATGGCAGTCTTCACATCGGGTTTGGATCAAGTCCGTGTCATTGTTCATATTTGGCCAGTAGAAGCCCGCTTTCTGCAGCCTTTGGTATAAGCTGACATCCTTGCAGAACCCGTAAGTCCTACTATGCACCTCCTCTAGGTTTCTCTGGGCCTCCTCGTGCTTTACACATCTTAATAAAATTCCTCTAGGAATTTTGCGGTACAGGTCTCCTTTCATCAAACATAGTCCTTTACTGTTTTCAATTCTGCCATATCTTCTTCCATTAACAGGGCTTCCCTAATAGGAGCCCTCCAATCTTCTTTGCACTCTTCTTTTTCTAAGAACTTCTCCTAGAGTGTTTCAATTATGGATTCCCTCCGCTTCTTAATTTCAACTCTAGCACTGTCTTCTTCAAAGGCTATTTGTGAGCCCAATGCGGCTAGTGCATCTGCGTATTGGTTTTCACTCCTTTAGGCATGCTCTATTTCAAATGTACAAAACATTTCTTCCATCCTTTGGGCCAACGTCCTGTATGTGGCCAAACATGGTTCTTTTAAAGAGAAACTCCTCCTAGCTTGATAAACCACCAAGTTGGGGTCACTTATCACCCTAAGGTTTTTGAGCCCCATCTCGAGGGCTGTCACCAATCCCATTAGGTATTCCTCATATTATGCTGTATTATTTGAACATAGGAATTATAACTTGAATGAGAATGCTATGGTTTCTTTGTCATTGCAATAAAGGACCACTCTCGGGCCTCTTGAGTTTGTCGTAGAAGAGCCATTGAATTTCATGATCTACTATTCTTCGGCCATTTCTACCGAGGCTACTTCTCTGGGTACCTCATCATCCAATGAGAATTCATCTTTTCTAGGAAATTGGGCCAACAAATCTATTATGGCCTACCTCTTTACCGCTTTTGGCGTTCTCGCTTTTAAGTCATACTGTGATAACTGTAATAACCACTAGGATATTCTGCCGGACATAATGGGTTGTTGAAGAAGCACTTTGATCGCATGAAACTTCATCATCAAATGTACCTCATAAGCCAAAAAGTAATAGCATAGCCTTTGCAACACATAAACGATTGCCAAGCATACCCTTATCACCCTAGGATAATGAGTCTTAACATCCCTTAAGGCACGACCTATGTCATAAACTAGCTGCTCCATCTTCTTGGGATATTAGAGCCCTAACGGTAGATGGGCTTGAGGCTAGGTAAAGTAGTAACGGTTTTCTGCGAACTAGGGCTTGATTGTAGGGAGGTTTATCATAATTTGCTGGAGTTTTTGAAAGCTTTTTGCTGAGCGTTCCCCATTCAAACCTTTGTTCCTTCTTTAATAACTTCGTAAAAGCCAAAGTAATTGATGCTAGATCGGGTATGAATCTCCTAATAATGGAAACTTTGTCTTGAAAAATTTTCAACTCTTTAACCATGGCTGGTGGCTTCATAGTTGCTATCGCCCCACTTTGGCTGGATCTATGTGTATCCCTCTATTGTGAACCGAAAATCCCAAAAACATTTCAGTAGATATTCTAAAAATGCACTTCAACGGGTTCATTCTTAGCTTGAAAAGTCTGCATCTTTCGAACACCTTTCTCAACACCATGATCCTCTTGTCTTCTTGACTTCACCACTATGTCATCCGCATAGTCCTCCATTTCTTGGTGCATCGTGTCATGAAATATGATGGCATAGTGCTCTAACAAATTGCGCCCACATTTTTTAGCCCGAAAGGCATCACTGTGTAGTAGAAATTCTTGATGGGTGTTCTAAAGGCAATCTTTTCCACATCTTTTGGTGCCATCCAAATTTGATTACACCTGCTGAGTCCATCTATAAAGGAGAACATCACATTCCTCGTGGCAGAATTTATTAGCAAATCCATGTTAGGCAACGAGAATTCATCTTTGGGATAGATCTGATTAAGATTTCTAAAGTCAACACAGCATTGTATCTGCTTGTTCTTCTTTTTCACAGGTACAATGTTTGACAACCACCGTGGGTGCTGGATCAGTTTGATGAACACGGCTGCTAATAGCTTATGTACCTCCTTTATTATCTACCCTTCTACTTCGGTATGAAACACCTTGGTAGGCTAGGCCATTTGCTTGCCCTAAATCCACGTTGAGCATGTGTACTACCAACCCTGGGTCTAGCCTAAAAATTTCGCTATAATCCTATGCAAAAACATCTTTGAATTCCTTCAATAGTAGGATCACTTCTGCCTTTTCCTCCTCTGATGATTTTGAACTTATTAAGATTGGTCTTGGCTTCTGTGGGTCCGTGCCTAAGTTGATTTCCTCTAGCATTTCTTCTACCGTTACTTGTACTTCTTTCTCTATTGTAATCTTCTTTTTGCGTCACTTTCTTCCCCTAAACTTTCCTAGGCCACATAGCATACTAAGTTCTAATGTTGTGGCTCTCTTCTAGGAGCCATTTGCATGTTGCAAGTATGCCTTATGCAACTTCACAATTTATACATTATCTTACCATTAGATGCTTGGACCCTGACACATTGGGCGTACTGTTTGGCTCCAGAGTTGGTCCTTTTCTTTTTTACAGAAACAACTCCCTCAAATCAGGTCATGGGTTGTCTTACATGTCCTACCACTTGGGGACAAAGGTGCCAGTTGGCTTGGATAGCAAACTTTCCCCAAATAGTGCCCATTCATCATAGAACATAGTCTCGACCAAATGGGCCTCAACCTGCTCAAATGGGGATGAGTTTACTGCAATCCATATCATCTTACCATTCAACCTCCCTTTCACACACTAGTGATAGGTGGATGGAATGAGACAATGCTTGTGCAGCCATGGCCTTCCCAATAGTATATGGTAGGAAACTTCTATCTTAAAATTTCATCTTTTCCACATGGAATTAAGCTAAGGAGGATATTAGGCCTACTTTCAGCCATAGTTGTATGTATCCTACTGTGTACTCGTCTTTTCCTCCAAACCTCGTCACTTCCATCGGGTACCCTTGAATCTTGTTCTCCAGTATTCTTGTTGCTTGCAGTGTGCTGAGTGGGATAAGGTTCACTAAAGCACTTGTGTCAAGTAGGTCTTTTTTTATAGGAATTTGATTTATGGAGGCCACCAAGTAAAAAGGCCTTCTGTGGTTTGGGCATCCCACCTCCATGTCTTCATTGATGAAAGTGATCTCATTGGTGTCTTGTAGAAAGGCTCTATCAATACAAACCTCTGTAGTAAGGTATTCTACTCTTGCTCTTGAAGCAATGCTTACTGAAAATTCAGTGACCATCCTTCGTTTGTTTGCTATGAGCTCCAATTGGTAAAAAAAGTTCTTGAACCAAGAGCTTTTCTGCAGGGTTGTGATGGCTTCGATAGGCAATGATGGTCTTTCTTCTTCGTCTTTGCCTGAGTCTGCACAAATGACAACTGCTACTACCCCTTTCCTTTTTGGTTAGGTAGTGGGTTCCTCTAGACCTCCAGTCAGGACAGTTCAAAGGTCCCTTCTTTGATACTACAATGCACTAGTTTGCGGAATGCCTAGCATGCTGTGGTAGCGTGCTGCACATAGTTATACAGGCGGCAAAAATGTGGGTCTCTCTGTTCTTCTTCAGCAGGCTCTTTAGAAACATGATTGGTTCTAAAAACCCCTTCTACAAGTCATTGGTCTAAGAGCTCATCTAGCTTCTTTGGTGTACACGGTATTGGGGGAGAGCTCTCATAGTCCCTCCCTTTTAACTTCTTTCTCTTCTCGCTGATGGACATTGTCATGGCCTATGGTGCGGGTTTTTGCTCCTTAGGCTTGTCAGAGGTGGGCCTGACTGATTAGGTTGTTTTCCTAGCCTTTTATAATAGTTGGGTGAATTGGGAAATTTCTAGGTTCTCCAAGATAGCTCTATATTCCATGATCATATTGCCCATACACATTTCCACCAATATCTTCTCTTCATAGTGGTCATAGCAATCAAGAGTTTTGTCCCTGAACCTTTTGATATACGCATGAGGTCTTTGTCCCTTCTTTGCTTAGTACCTCACAAAGTTTCAAGCGTCACCGTTTCCTCTCCATGCCAATACTTGGTGCAGAATTCATCTACCATATCATCCCATGTTGGGATTGATTTGGGCTTTAAGCTAGTGTACCAAGTATACGGCCGGTTACATAAGGACTTTGGAAACTCTCGGAGGTAAAGGTCCTTGTTTGCTGCGTAGGAACCAAGGGTATCTATAAACTTGCTTACGTGCTCAACAACACTTCCCCTCCGACCATCATACTGTGCGAAGGTTCATAGTTCGTATCAGGATATGGCTTCCCTCTCCTCCATGCCCTTAGCTCAATGTCCAAAATGTCCTCATTCAAAAAATCTTCTCTATCATCCTATACTTTCACGGGGTTCTTGGCACAAAAATTAGACACGATACTCCCTTTGATAGTTTTCGTTGCCACATACTTCAAATAGAATTCTAGTTATAGGATCAACAGTTGGTAAAACTAGTTTTGCATCTCATACAAAACACACAGCGGAAGCAACAAATACAGATCTACTTCATTCATGAAAGATAACATGTAACCTTGAATTCTAGAACAAAGAATAGAAAGCGTACCTTGATGCAATGAAATTCAAAACCAACACTTGAGAATACCTTTAATCTTCATCTCAATTCCGCATGGTGCCCAAGAAGTGTGGTCGTTCTACCATTCTTTATGTATGTTGATTCTCAAAGAAAAATCCTTCTTCTTCTCTTTGTAGAGAAAAACAGTTTTCTTTCTTTTTATCATATGTATATTCTAACTGTTAGGACGTATGCCCTTAAATCCTATTATATGATGCTATGTATAACATTATGTATGACTTAATATTGTGTTTAATAAAGTTGTTTTATTATTATCTAAAATAATGGTAACATGAATATTCAAAAATTATCATATAGTCCATGAGATGCATAGCATGTGATTTATGTGAAAAGTCACAGAAGATATAAATCACAAGTTCTTTGTAAACTCAGAATTGTAGTTTGTAGCAGGTGACGAAATTGGGCATTTCATCTGCGAATACTATAACATATCAACTAAGATGATTTGTCTTGATCATGAAAATTGGGATTTCTAGTTGGTATGTTGATATGTTTTAAGAGTTAAAATATATTGAACTGGACCGCTGTGAGATTTATTATTCTCCTAACGAATGTCAAATGAATAATAAACCCACGACTTATATTTACATGAACTCTTAATCTTGAGAGGATAATAGACATGATCATGAAGTATAAGTTGCTTTGATATATCAGGAGTGAGATCTAAAGTTACGGTCAAAATCTCAGTATGTTGGGCAATCACATATAGTGTCGATGGAACATATATTCTCAAGATGGAATTCATAGTTTCTTAACGGAGATATAAAATATTCCCTTGAGATAAGTTTAATGGGTTTGTTATTCAGAGAGTTAGGCTTAACTACTTTGGTAAGAAATTACTAAAGTATATATTTATGGAATTGAATTTCATAAATATATAATGAATAATTTAAAGGATTAAACTGGGTACTCAAAGAATTACGATATAGTAATCTACAAAGTGGTAGTCTATATTCATGACTTTGTAGTACTACGAATATTTTATGAAGGGGTTACATGTACAATAAAGTCTTGGAATATAATTTGTAAATAAGGCCTAGAGTGCAACTATATTTATATAGTGGTATTAAATATAGTTAATGACAACTTTGGACTTGTCAAGAGTTGACAGAAAAGCCCAAAGCCCATTGGAGCTAGTGTCTTATTGGTCCCTTTTGGTCCCACTCCAAGCCCCATATTTAAGCCTAATTGGAAAGGCCCAAAAGTCCGGCCCAATTAGATAATCAGTTAGATAAAAAGGGAGAAACATACAGAATTTTCTGTAGGGAAATTGTAACAACACGATTGTGAAGTGGCGTAAGAAGTGTTAGACGCTTTGATATTCTCCATTTGGAAACTGATTGAGAGACCACACATCTTGGGCGTTAGTGGAATTGGAGTGAAGATTGAAAGTGTTCCCAAGTGCTTTTCATCTTCAGTTTTGAAATTCATCGCTCCAAGGTACACTCTCTTGTTTTTAAATTCTGAAACTTACATAGTACATATTAACATTTATAAATGAAGTAGATCCGTTATCTTTCCGCTGCGTATGCTCTGATGAGATACAAACATGTATTTTTCCATCACTAACTACCTTGGTAGTTACTTTATTTAATAATATTATTAGATAAAAACAAATTATCTAATTAGGTTAGCCTTTTAGGCCTACTCAATTGGGCTTTAGTTTATGGCTTGAGATGGGACCAAAGGAAACAAATAAGAATCTAACTCCAATGGGCCTTGGGTTTTTCTGTAACTCTTGACAAGTCCAAAATTACCATTAATTATATTTAATACCACTATATAAATATAATTACACTCTAGGCCTTATTAATAAATTATATCCCAAGACTCTAATGATATCATTTAACCTCTCCATGAAATATCCATAGTGAAGAAAGTCATAATAAACTATCACTTTGTAAACAACTATTTTATCCTTGAGTACCCGGTTTAATCTTTTAGTTAATCACATTTATTGAAATCCAATTTCAATAAATATAAGCTTTAGTAACTCCTTACTAAATTGGGCGCCCTGAAAAACCAGTTCTCATTAAACTTATCTCAAGGGGATATTTCGTGTCTCTACAGAAGAAATTATGGATTCCATATTGAGAATATGTGTTCCTTCAACACTACGTGTGGTTACCCAACATACTGAGGTTTTGACCGTGAATATTAGATCTCACTCTTGATATATCAAAGTAACCTGCATTTCATGATCGGGTTTACTACCCTTTCAAGATTGAGAGTCTATAAAAATAGAAATCATGAGATTAATTATTTAGGTGACAGTTGTTGATTGAATAATTATTCTCACAATGGTCCAGTTCAATATGTCTTAACTCTTAAGACACATCAACACATCAACTAGAAGTCTCCACTTCCATGATCAAGACAAGTCATCTTAGTTAATATGTTATAGTCTTCATGAATGAAACGCCCAATTTCATCACTGATTACAAACTACATTTTGAGTTTACAAAGAACTTGTGACTTACATCTTCTGTGACTAAATCACATACAATGCATCTCATGGACTATGATAATATCAATTTAATTATTTATAACATGCCAATAAATTGGATTTTAGGGCACAAACCCTAACATCAATTACCTTGACAGTTTTCCACTCAAAGCGGGCTTCTTGAACAAGTACTTCAACAGATCCATCCTAGCTACTACCCATATTTGGAAAGGTAGGATAATGTGTGTCAACTTCTGCACGGCCCATATGAGAGCAAAACATGATTTTATATGGATGTGTATCTTGCCTCGTAATCATGGAACCTTTTGCTCAAATAGTATACAACTCTTTCATTCTTATCTTCATCCTCTTATGCAAGCATGCTTTCAACCGCAACCTCTATGATAGAGAGATAGGGGAGTAATGGTTTTCTGTGCATCAGGGGTACCAAGATAGGTGGATGGAAGAGATATTCCTTAATGAGCTTGAAAGCTTTCTGACATTCATCATTCCATTCATGAGGTTGATTCTTTCCTTAGGAGCTTAAAGATGGGCTCACAAATGGAAGTAAGTTTGGCAATGAATCGGTTGATGTAATGTAATTGGCCTAAAAGTCTCTCTTTCTTGCTTTTGGGTAGAGACATTTTTAATAGGGCTTTGATCTTTGATAAGTCAACTTCTATCCCTCTATCACTTACCAATAAGCTAATAAATTCCCTACAATTACCCTAAAGGTGCATTTCTTTGTTCAATCTCAGCCTATACTCCTTGATCCTCTTAAAGAACTTCTTCTTGTTAACAATGTGACCTTCTCTCTCCTTGGATTTCACAATCATGTCATCAACATTCATCAACATATACTTCAACCTCATTGTGCATAATATCATGAAACAAGGCTATGGCCATCCTTTGATAAGGTGTACCTGCATTCTTGAGCCCAAATGGCATAAGGGTGTAACAATAAATTCCCCATTTTGTGGTGAAGGTAGTTTTGGTCATATCCCTAGGAGCCATCTTGATTTGGTTATACCCTAAGAAACCATCCATGAAAGACATCAATACACTACCAGCTGCCTTATCCATTAAAACACTTATATGCAGTAGAGGAAAATCATCCTTAGGGCAAGCTTTGTGTAAATTCCTAAAATCCACACACATTCTTACCTTCCCATCTTTTTTGGGTACAGACACAACATTGGCTATCCACTTGGCTTGGAGCACGAGTTTGATGAACCCTACCTTCAATTGCTTAGTAACCTTTTCTTTGGTCTTTAAAAGCCATTCGGTTCTCATATGTCTCAACTTTTGCTTAAAAGGTACCATGTGAGTATAAGTATCAATGTGATGTTAAGCAATCTTGGGATCAGTACCAAGCATATCTTCATAGGACCATGCAAACACTTCTTGAAATTCTGTGAGCATCTCTTTGAGATCCTTTATTTCTTTTTCATTTAAGGTTAAGCCAATTTTAATTAAAGGTGGATTCTTATCATTGGTCAAAGTAAAAGTTTCAAAAATTGGTTCCATAGATTCAATTTTCTTTTACAATTTTTTATTAATTTCATTTTCAAATTCATTAGAACCACTTAAGTGCAGAATTTCAATATTATGAGACACATCAAAATAAGCCAAATCAGAATTCGTCTTATTAAAAATGTTGAAAAGTACATTGAGACTTGCATTACAAACTTTTTTCCCCCATTTTTAGAAAACCCAACCTAAGTCCAATTATTAAGAGGCTGTTTGGTTTTTTTTTTTTCATCACTTATCACTCTTCACTCAATTTTCTGCACTCATCACTTATCAATCATCACTTAAAATACCCTAATTTCCTATACCCACCCTTTTGGCACATATTTTCACTTTCTCATCACTCAAATATTTCTACGGTTTTGCGAGACCCATGCCTGACTCCTCACTCACAGCCCCCTAATTACTCTCTCTTAGTCATCTTTTTCGTTTTGGTCTTTGTTTCTTAGAGTTTTGTCCTATATTTTTTTTTTACCATGAAGAAACTGTATAGCAAAGGCACAATTCATCCGTCACCACCAATCATCTCCACCCACCTGTCCTTCCTTCCTGCCACCATACTAACCTTAACAATGGCTCTCTTGCCTGAAGACCATGAAGTCCTCACTTATCTTCTCTCTTCCTCTTGCTCTAACTACTCCTCCCTCACCGTTAACTTTAACCGCTCACCTCAACAGCAATAGCATCAACAACAACGTAATAAGGCTGCCGCTAAACGTGGCAGTTTGAGCTTTGATCACCCGTTGCAGTTTAACTGTAACTGTTTCCGTTGCTACACAAGTTACTAGATCAGCTGGGACAAGTCGTCGAATCGCCAAGTGATTCACAAAATCATTGATGCATTCGAGGCCGAGTTGGCTTAGAGCAAGAGTGGCAAAGGGAATAGGAAGGAAAGGAGGAATAGTAAGAGAAGGTGTAATAGTGGGTCGAGCAAGTTGAAATGGTTTGTGAGAATTGTTTGAATTGAAAAGTTTATAGGTATTGTTTGAATTGAGAATTTTGTTTCTTGATTTTCGAAGGATAGAGAAGATGGTGGGCCTGAGCTGATGGTGGTATAGTTTACCAAAAAAAAAAAAATGCAACCAAACCTAGAAACCCAATATAAAAAGGAAAGAAAAGAAGGGAAAAAAAAAAAAAAGAACCCAAGCCTAGAAACCCAGTGAAAAGGAATGGAAAAAAGAAAAAAAAAAAAATGGAACCAAACCCAGAAACCAACATGAAAAGGAAAGAAAAGAAGAAAAGAAGAAGAATAAGAAGAAGAGTGTTGGGGTTTATGTCTTAAAATCCAATTTATTGGCATGTCATAAATAATTAAATTGTTTAATTATATGAGAATATCTATATATGAACTAATGGGACATTATCATAGTCCATGAGATGCGTTGTATGTGATTTATGCGATTTAGTTACAAAAGATGTAAATCACAAGTTCCTTGTAAACTCAAAATGTAGTTTGCAGTCAGTGATGAAATTGAGCGTTTCATCTACGAACACTATAACATATTAACTAAGATGATTTGTCTAGATCATGGATGTGAAGACTTCTAGTTGATATGTTTTAAGAGTTAAGACATACTGAACTAGACCGCTGTGAGATTTGTTATTTTCCTAAGGACTGTAAAATGAATAAAAAATCTCATGACTTCTTTTCACATGAACTCTTAATCTTGAGAGAATAATGGACCTGATCATGAAGTGTAGGTTGCTTTGATATATCAAGAGTGAGATCTAAAGTCACGATCAAAACCTCAGTATGTTAGGCAGCTACATTTAGTGTTGATGGAACATATATTATCAAGACGGAATTCATAATCTTTTAATGGAGATACAAAATATTCCATTGAGATAAGTTTATTGGGTTTGGTAATTCAGAGAGTTGGGCTTAACTACTTTAGTAAGGAGTTACTAAAGTATATATATTTATGGAATTGGATTTCATAAATTTATGATGAATAACTTAAAGGATTAAACCGGATACTCAAGAATTAAGATGTAATAATCTTCAAAGTGACAGTCAAGATTCATGACTTCGTATTATTACGAATATTTTATGAAGGGATTGCATATACAATAAAGCCTTGGGATATTATTTATAGAAAAAGCCTAGAGTGCAACTATATTTATATAGTGGTATTGAATATAGTTAATGGTAACTTTGGACTTGTCAAGAGTTGACAAAAAAGCCTAAGGCCAATTGGAGTTAGTGTTTGAAGAATTTTTTGTTGTAATAGTATATATCTAATGTTTCAAATTTACTTATACATTTTTTTGTTCTACTGTAGGTACATGTGGCTAAAGAGAATCGCAAAATGATCATTCCTTGGTGGAATTTATATATATATATATATATATATATATTGAGTCCAAGTAGCTAGAGGAACTACGTTTAAGGACTTATGTTGTTAATCATGATGAAATAGCTTTATTTGGTTTTATGTTTTTTTTTTTTAAGAACCTATGTTGGAATACTGTTTGTAAGGATGAAATAGTTTTTTTTTTTTTTTCATCAAATTTTCTACTGCTCACCTCTTGTTTTGAGGGGGTACCTGCAGCTCTATGTTCGCTTTTTTAATAACAGTTTCTTGGGGATGATCTATCTTTGTTTGTGGTTCTAAATAACAGGTAGTATAGCTGCTTTAAGTTACTGCATTAGTGGTTCTGCACTATTTATAGCACTTTACTGCACTATTCTGTTTACTACACTGCATTAGTATAGCTGCACTGCATTGCACTTTACTGCCTCTGAATCCTCTTATGTTAGGAAATGCTACTTGAAGTTACAATTTAATATATGCTAATTTAATATATGCTTGTTATAGAAGTTACAATTGCTAATTCAGCAATTTTCTCGGTACAATAGTGTGTAAATTCCAAGAATCTATGTCAAGTTATTTTTTATAAGTAATAGGCAACTTTTATTGATAAAAGTAGAGGCATAAGCATCCATGATGTATACAAAAGAATTCACGAATACAATTAAAGGTAGTCAATGAAGTCCATACAAGAAGAATAAAAACACTCTTGAATCTAGTGGACTAATCTTATAGAGATCATAGAAAGACCTCAACTCACCTACTCAAGTTGGCATCTCAACAATCCTAAAATTTCAATGATTTCTCTAGTAAAACTGCTTTGTGCTGTCCAAAGACTCCAAACAATTGTTTCTAACAAAAATACACATCAGCCACTTTTCAAGTTTTCACCTATTTAACTCCAGTTGTTTAATTAATTTAGAATGCAAACTTGTTCAGTGTCAATAAAAAGTTGGGTCTAATGCCTCTTTTTTGGTAAATAGTTTGGTTTGGTGTCATTGTGATGTAAGAGAGAAGCTCGAATGGACTCTGATTCAAATTTTAATGTAGTATCCTTAGGAACTCAACACTAAATTAGATTTCTTGATGAGATTTTGAAGAATTCTTGAATAGGTCTTGATATTTAAGGATTTAGGTGAATAAAAGATTGGATCTTGAAAATGTTTGATGACTACTTAGTATTAAAAAAGTAAGTAGAATGTGAAATAAAGAAGGATAAGCAATAGGAAATCACACCTAGGTTTAAATACAAGACTTGCATCAATCACTGTCCTTAGCGTTTTTTCTATTGGTGTAATTGCGGGGAAAAGCAAAGCCAAATCAAGGGTCTGAACAAGATGTTACCAAAAAGTATCTCCTAGAAATTGCTTTTAAGATCAACTACTTCCTACTTGATAGACTTTATCCACTTACTGTGGGTGTGTGTGCTTCATAATCTAACTTTGATGAGAGAGAGAGAGAGAGAGAGAGAGAGAGATAAATTCATTGGTTTAACTGCCTTTACAATTTCATAAAGAAAGTTTTCTTAATCTTGATGCACTTCTTGCCTACATCAAGTATTAATGATTTACTACAAATGTGTGCTATTATGATGACGAAAACTAACCAGTTAGTTACACGGTCCTCATGTATTATGCGTACCTTGTATTCTGAGGGTTCATGGGTTTTATAGTAGAGTTGGCCTTCGATTCTTGCGCATCAAGATCTTCCTTATAGGGAAGACCTTCATTAATGGGCGTATATTACGGAATTATTCTTAGTTAAGATTCTATTCACATTAGGACTCTATGAGTTAGAGTTAATCGTGAGACGTAAGTTATTTCCATTTAGGAGTCCTTGGAGATGGATTAAGTACTTCTAGTCTTTTGTTTTGAATTTCACCGCACCAAGATATGCTCTTCTGTTCTTAAATTCTGAAACTTACATAGTTCATGTTATCAATTGTGAATGAAGTAGATCCGTTTATTTTATGCTACGTATGTTTTCTTTGAGATGCAAACATGTATTTTTCCAACAAAGAGAATAGAGAAAGATGATCCCCAGACCCAGCATGAAAGACAGGAAAAAAAAAAAGAAAAAAAAAGAAGACAACTGTGTTGGAGAGAGCAAAAGGTCTGACTGTGGGTCCCTTAATGTGTGTGTATTTACAAAAATGCCATCATAACTCTATTTCCATAACTTGAAAACACATAAAATGTGTTTTTAGTTTCCATAACTCATTACTCAAAAATCAGAGAATTGAGTGATGGAAACAAAAACTGAAAACAATGCCAAACACACTTCTCAGCCATGAGACCCACATATTTTAAGTTACGGGTGATGAAAACACAAAATCTAAACAATATCTCCCAACCAAGATACATTTTCTGTCCTTACCTACCTAAAGTTCAGGAAAACCACAAAAAGGAAGTCTCCCCCTTCTTTCACAAAGTTTCCATTAAGGGTACAAAGGTTCTTCTTGATTCTATCGCAACCTTTAAAGAATCCTAAACCTTCTTTGGTCAGTTGAGTCTTGAAATTGGGGAATTCAGCCACCCCTTTTATTTCTTTCCCAAGACCCATACCAAGCATATACCTCATGTTCTTCATCAATTCAATCACCTCATGGCTACAATATAGGACCAAATCCAAAGTATACCTTTCATCCTTCAATCCATAATCAGCCATGTTCACTAATTCAAAGCCACTCATTTGGAGCTCACTTCTTCCTTCCTCAAGTCCACAAATTGGTAGTAGGATCTCACCGTCACCGAGCATTACAGTAATCCCTCCCTTCCATGGGATCTTCATCTTTTGGTGTAGAGAAGAGGAAATAGCCCCAATAGGATAAAGCCATGCCCTTCCTAAGAGTAGGTTGTAGTTAGGAGTGATGTCTATGACATGGAATTCCACAATTGTCTCCATTGGACCAATCTTGCAAGGAGCTTTGAAGGTACCTATAACCTCCCTTAAAGTGTTGTTATATGCCTTAACGGTCAAATGAGAGAGCATGATTGTCTCCACATCTAGTCCAAAGGTAAGAACAATCCTAAGAGGGCACACATTCAATGCAGATCCATTATCAATCAAAACCATTGGAACATTGGAGCCCATGCATTCAATGGTAATTTGTAAAGGCCTAGTGTGAGTGGTTCCTTCGGGGAGGAAGTTTCTCATTGGAAAAGGCAAGAAGAGGATGAGATAGGGTATCAACTCCCATGAGAAATAGTACTTCTTGCGATGTAGTATCTATGGGCACCTTCTTCCCATTCAAAGCATCCAAGAGAGCACCACAATACTTATGAGAAGCCATAAGCAAACCCCATACCGATACATGAGTTTGAAAGAGGATGGTTTGTAGTGTTTCCAACTCCTAGTAATGTTGGCCACGTTATCCTCCATGATTGTTTTCTTCAGCTCAGTCATTCCTTTAGGAAGTATTCCCCATATAGCCACTACATTCTTTAGAATATCATCCTCCTTATCCCATATTCCTCGGACTTCCATGGCATTAACCTCCACAGTTTCTATCAACTTTGAGCAATCCCATTCGATCTCATCTATTTGCACCCAATTCTGATATGGAGGAGAATCTCTATGATAATCAGGCAAAGGGTTCTTCCAAATGCTAGGCATGGTGATGATATTAGGGTTTGGAAGGGTTCCATATTCTATGAGGTCTTGTATTTAATGTTTGAGGTGGAAGTAATTGTCAGTTTTGTTAGAAAAATACATGTTTGTATCTCATACAAAATATACGCAGCGGAAAATAAATGGATCTACTTCATTCGCAATTGATAAAATGTACTATGTAAGTTTCAGAATTTAAAAACAAGAGAGCGTACCTTGATGTGGTGAAATTCAAAACAAAAAATTAGAAGTACTTGAGAATACTTTTAACCTTCACTCTTATTCCACTAACACCCAAGCAGTGTGGTCTTTCAATCCGCTTCCAAGGGAGAGTGTATGGCTTACACTCACATACACCATTTTACAAAAGTGTTGTTCCCTTCCTTAAAATTCTGTATGTTTCTCCCTTTGTATCTAACTGATTATCTAATTGGACTAGCCTTTTGGGTCTTTCCCATTGGGCTTAAGTGTATGGCTTGGAGTGGGACCAAAAGGGACCAATAAGACATTAGCTCCAATTGGCCTTGGGCTTTTCTGTCAACTCTTAACAAGTCCAAAGTTACCATTAACTATATTTAATACCACTATATAAATATAGTTGTACTCTAGGCCTTATCTATAAATTATATCCCAAGACTTTATTGTACATGTAACCCATTCATAAAAAATTCATAGCAATACGAAGTCATGAATGTAGACTGCACTTTGAAGAATACTACATCTTAATCCTTTAGTACCCAGTTTAATCCTTTAAGTTATTCATTATATATTTATGAAATCCAATTCCATAAATATCTATACTTTAGTAACTCCTTACTAAAGTAGTTGGGCCCAAATCTCTAAATAACCAAACTCATTAAGCTTATCTCAATGAAATATTTTGTATCTCTGTTAAGAGACTATGAATTCTTAAAAGTTCGGATTTGTGTTAAAAACACAAGAGTTGTTTAGACCCCAAGTTAATAAATTACGGCTCGGTTGATTTTACTCTAACTTAAACTAAGTGCGGAAACAAGAGTAAATAAAATGCAATCAACCTATACTACTTTAGTGCATAAACATGAACAAATAAATAGTAAAAGTAAAGCACAAGAGTAAGGGAAGAAAGATGCAAACACAAGATAACACGACGATGTCTTATTGACAAGGAAAGCGAAGAACTTGGCGAAAAACCTCTCCGACACCCTCCAAGCGGTAAATCGATCCACTAGACAATAAGTTGGGATACACGAATAGCAAGAGACCCTCCAGGCCTAATCTACCCAATGTACCTAAGCCCTCCAAGCTCTTACTCCAACAAGGCTTCTCGGAACCGTGTCTTGTCTAGCTTTTTAGATCCTGCAATGCCCCCGATTGCATCCACCAAGCCTCATTGGCTTCTTTTGGCAAATCCCCAGAACTTCCCAATCTCTAAAACACTCTCTACACTCTGAAAAGGTGTGGGTTGTGTTTGATTACAAATCTCCTCTCAAGGTATGACAATGAGAGAGGGAAGGAGAAGAGGTTAGGATGATTTCTCACTAAGGATTAATAGCTCTCTCTCTAAAAGATGGGCGTGTGTGTTTTTGAAAACCTATCTAGGGTTTTTTCTCTGAATGGCCTCACATAACTTTGTACGTATTGAGGGTATATATAGTATGGGTAAAGGGTAAGAAAGTCACACTTAAAAATCCTCCAAACAGAGAGTTTCGTGGGTATCTCGCGGGAAGGCCTTACCCGCGAGACACTCACGAAATCCTCCAGGCTGACACGACTCTTCAGTTTCCAACATGTGCTTCTTAGTGGCTCTTTTGCAGGTTAGCTTCTAGCGAGACAGTCGTGAAATCCACTAATTCTTCATTTTATGCTCGATTCTTCCCCAACTTAATACTAAATCCAATACAATAAAATCTCGACCCTTGCTACATAAATTGGTAAGTCCTAACCAGTCTAGCTTCATTCCCGGCCAAAATACAAGGAAAAAAATTAAAGCAAATACAATACTTTTTGTTATAGAATAAAGCCAACATAAAACATAGTTGTAAATTACAACTGTACAATTCCGTCTTGAGAATATATGTTCCATCAACACTAAATGTGACTGCCCAATGTACTGAGATTTTGATCGTGACTTTAGATATCACTCCTGATATATTAAAGCAACCCACACTTCATGATTAGGTCCATTATCCTCTCAGGATTAAGAGTTCATGTAAATAGTAGTTGTGGGATTTATTATTCATTTGACAGTCGTTAGGAGAATAATAAATCTCACAGTAGTCCAGTTCAATATGTCTTAACTCTTAAAACATATCAACATATTACCTAGAAGTCTCTGCTTCCATTAGTTCATTTATAGATAGTCTCATATAATTAAACATTTTAATTATTTATGACATGCCAATAAATTAGATTTTAGGGCATAAACCCCAACAATCTTCCACTAGCCCTTAAAGACAATTTATCATATATCCGACACTTATCTCCCTTTAGAGTAACCTTTAGAGTAATTCATAGTAACTCTAAGGCAAGGTTTAGCAACAAGTTTTAGTCAGATTTATTGCATAAATTATCTTTTCTACTACTACTTCTCATATACTCATATCTCTCTAATGAGATGATACTTATGCTTGATGTGTATCCACACCACCTAGGTTGAACACATATCTTGAAGTCCAACTTCATGAATCACAATCAAACTACAAGTCAGTATATGTACATCCAGTAACGATCAAAACTTCACTTTTGTGTACAAGCATATAATCCCTCATTCTTCTAAGATATTTAAGTATATGCTTTACTCCCACTAAATTAAGTGATCTTTGATTCAATTGATATTTGCTTACTATGCCCACCGCAAAATAGATATTTGGCCTAGTGTTTAGCATAGCATAAAGACTTCCTATCAATTTGATATAAGGAACCGTCTTAATATGCTCTTCCTTTCATATGTCTTAGGACCATAGTCCTTCATAAAGGAACTTCAAACTTGAAAGAAAAGAAACCTTTCTTGAAGTATGACATGCTATACTTGGCCAAAATCTAATCTATTTAAGTAGTATGAGGTAGATCGAACATCCTAATTTCTGAATTTTAACAAAGTTTAATTCTTAGGATGTGATCAATCTTTCCCAAGTACTTTATATCAAATTAGATTAGACAACAAAAACTTAATTGATGGCCATAACTGTACATCATTCTAAATGATTAGAATGTCATCAACATACATTAAGAAATTTATTATTCTATATAGCTTTTACACACATAAGGCCTTTTAATACTTGATCAAAATCAAAAAATTTGAATTCATGATCAAAAATGATATTTTATGATTCAGATGCTTGCTTTAGTCCATAAATGGAATTTAAGCAACTTGCATACTAAACATTACTGGTTCTTTGCTATGTATAAGTATAGTTACATCATATAAATGTCTTCTTCAAGATTGCTACTAAAAGAAGCTTTCTTGATATTCATTGCCATATTTCATCCAAATGAAATATAATGGATAAGATAATTTAGATAGTGTCAAACTTGACTATTAGTGAAAAAATCTTTTCATAATCTTACCATTTTTTTTTTTGAATAAATCTTTTCGCTACTAGCCTTGACTTTGAAGGTTTGCACCTTCAAATCTATCAATCTCATTTTCTTGTAGACCTATTTGAGAACAATAGGCTTAATGCCATTAGGCGCCTCTAGAAGGTCTAGACTTTAAATAGAATCTAATTCTATTCACATAACCTTGATTCAGTAATCCATATTCATATCATTTATTGCCTTTACGTAGGACCGAGGATCAAATTCATATCCTTGTGGAATTACTTCACAAAACTATCCAAAAAGTATGAATTTATTTGATAATCCTCCCACTACAATATTGTACCAGTGTACTAGCTATATATATAAAATAATGCCTTGTGATGTATCTAATACAACCATCTCAAGTCTTAATGTATTTCATAGTTGTCCTACAACAAATTCTAACATTTTTCTTCTAGAACAATTCTACATTTTGCTTTAAGATTATTCACATAGTCATCATCAAGAAACTTTGTATTTGTACTTTACAAACACCTTATCATCTTTATGACTTCCAAAATAACCTTTTGCAATTCCTTTTTGGATACCCAATATAAACACATATTTTTCTATCTTTTGATTTCAAATTGTCAGACTTCCTTTCTAGCACAAGTGCTAAACATCTCCAAAAATGGAAGTATCATATACTAGGTTTTCACCTAGGAACAAACTTTTAAAATCAATTTTAGAAAATGTATAGTAATAATTAGAGTATATCTCCAAAAGAAATAAGCAAATAGAAATACTTATCTTGTACTTTACTATTTCTAAAAGAGTCTTATTCCTGCTTCATGTATGCACTAACTTAAAGAAGTCATTGAAATTATATTCCTTTACAATAAAGGAGCCCTAGATCATATTATCTTCTAAATAGAATTCATATATTGGGAATATAACAAAATAATGGTTCTAAAAACCCATCTTTCACCAATCTTGAATATCATTTAAATTAATAAGATCTAGACATAAGTGTCAAAACATACAGTACTAAAGGATGGAAACTTTTTCTTTAAAAGTAAAACATGTAAATTTCCACCTAGAAAACAATTATGAACAATGCTTAGCTTTACCAAAACAGAAACCCTTTCCTTTTGGTCATACTTTTGAGTCTAATTTCCTTTTGGCAACTACTAGGACAACTCGCTTGCCCAACTTTTTGGAATTATAATACCTCTTCTTGCCACCCTTACCTTTTGGTTCAAGCTAAGAATTTGAATTCAATCATATTGATCCTAAACTTAGCTTTTACGATGTCTTCCGTTGCATAGAACTCACTCATCAATTTAGATAATATAAAAAGAATTTATTTTAAAAGACAATATGAATTGATCAAATGATTCTAACAAGGACTTGTGGATCATATCCATATGAGATTAACATTTAATCTCTACATCCAAGAATTCGAATTCATTTAAAGATAAAATATTTTCATTAAATGACATAGAATTGGAATTGCTTAAGCATTTCTTAGCACTCAATATGATTCATACCAAAACTCTCATGTAGACTTAATATAAAGTCTAAGTCTAGTACTAACTCTTGCATCTCATGCTGTTGTTCAATTGAGATAGAAGCCAATGTAACATTTCAGCATTTCAATGGAGACTATGACCATATTATAATCTATCTTCCATCAATGCATTATGCATATGAAATTATGACAATGCTGAATCAAAACATAATTATGTATTTCAGCTCCTTTAAGTACAATGTCCAAAATTATTTCTTAGTTAATGTGATTTAATTAATATAGTAGTTTGAGAACAAAAATTCATGATAACTTCAATTTGAGACTATGAACTTAAATACCAGGATATTTTTATTTTGTAACCATAACCATATAATGTGGATTCCACAAAACCATACTATACTAGGCAAAACGACAACCAAATCCCACTATTAATATTCCTCAGTAGCGAGTTTATACCAATCACTATGCTCAGGTGAGAATCATTCTCATTATTAATGCTATCTTGGTAACTCTTACCAAACAAAAATAATTTGCCATTTTTCCTTTAGCCTCTAAGTAATAATGACATAACTCCTTTAGGAGGTCAACATTACACTTACTCTAGTGTACACCATATCTATTATCATGTGTAGCCACATTTAATCTCCCTTTATAGTGTTTAAAATTGTAGTACCATGAAGCAAAACACCCTCCTTTGGGATCGCGAGGCATATACACCAAGATAAGATGGTTGTTCACACTACTGTAAATGGGTAAGTTCAATCTTATAGTACCATGAAGTAAACACCCTCTTTTGGGATCGCGAGGCATATATGCCAAGACGAGATGCTTACCTTACGCCACTATGAACCGATAATAGAGGCCGTGAGATCCAACCCTTATATCTCTCTCCCACTTGAAATTTTAAAACAAGTGGATCGTCCTGAAATCATTGTGATCTAATCACAATTTTAACCCTACCCATCAAATGTGTTTAATTGTTTAAATTCAATGTGATGTTACTAAGTCACGTCACAATAGCGTAATGAACATTTGCTCAATCACAAAGAAGTTTAACCTTGTAATCCATGAAGTAAATACTCTCCACATTGAATGTAAGACTCGAAGTCCAGACAAGGTATCTATTCACATTACAATAAACTTAACAAAAGGGTTATTTCAGCACTCCCACTTGTTATTTGAGTTTTTCTTTAAATAATTGGGATCCCATCACACCTAATAACCTTGCACTTAATGAAAACTCTAATCTCATTAGAACCACTAACAAAAATGGAAGTCCTAAACTATTTAGGATTCCTTAAACATTAATGAATCAAAAATTAGTTATATAAAACTCTATCCTTAATATCCTAAATGAAAATTTATCATCTCATTAGAAACTATATACCTTTTAATTAAGCTTTAATCTCATTAAAACTTCTAATCAAAATAAATTCAATTAAGGACTTTCAATCATACAACAATTCCAATCTCATTAGAATGTTTATTAAAAGACAAGTCCCAAACTATTTAGGACTAAGAGTTCTATTTAACTAATACCATTGATCTCATTAGGTCTTTTAGTTAGAACTTATGTGTAATCTCATCACACATAGCCTTGCACTTAATCCATTTGAAAACACTTAGAAAAATTCAAAATTTTCTGTCTCTCTATTGATCGAGCAGTGATCAAGCAAGCAGAATGTTTCTCGATCGATCGAGGATAATTCTTAATCGATCGAGCCACGTGAAAACCGAATTTTCCAGGATTTTTCTTAAACAGTTTTCAACGGTTTTTCATGAACAAACAACCATCATATGAACAGAATGGACAGAAAAAAAATATCAAAACTAAATTCCATTGATGCTATAGCCTTAAAGTTCAGTTTAACATACTTAAACTCAAATTTAAACAACATCATAACATCAATATCAGTTTTCATCAAACAATAATTTCAACAACCATGCAGAAAATTAATTGCATAACTTTCTAACATCATGAAACTATCATTTTGATTCCAAAACTCACAAAACATGTTATACAATTTGAAATTGAAGACCGCTCTGGTACCAATTGTTGGAAAAATACATGTTTGTATCTCATATAAAGCACATGCAGCGGAAAATAAGCGGATCTACTTCATTCGCAATTGATAACATGTACTATGTAAGTTTTAGAATTTAAGAACAAGAGAGCATACCTTGGTGCGGTGAAATTCAAAACAAAAGATTAGAAGTACTTGAGAACACTATTAATCTTCACTCCAATTCTACTAACACCCAAGAAGTGTGGTCTCTTAATCAGTTTCCAAGGGAGAATTAGAGAGTGTGGATTACACTCATATATACACCATTTCATAAGAGTGTTGTTCCCTTTCTTAAAATTTTGTATATTTCTCCCTTTGTATCTAACTGATTATCTAATTGAGCTGGCCTTTTGGGTCTTTCCAATTGGGCTTAAGTGTGTGGCTTGGAGTGGGAACCAAAGGGACTAATAAGACACTAGCTGGGCCTTGGGCTTTTCTATTATCTCTTAACAAGTCCAAAGTTACTATTAACTATATTTAATACCACTATATAAATATAGTTGCACTCTAAGCCTTATCTATAAATTATATCCCAAGACTTTATTGTACATGCAACACCTTCATAAAATATTCATGGTAATACAAAGTCATGAATGTAGACTGCCACTTTGAAGATTACTACATCTTAATCCTTGAGTATCTGGTTTAATCCTTTAAATTATTCATCATATATTTATGAAATTCAATTCCATAAATAAATAATTTAGTAACTCCTTACTAAAGTTGTTAGGCCCAATTCTCTGAATAACCAAACCCATTAAACTTATTTTAAGGGAATATTTTGTATCTTCGTTAAAAGATTATGAATTCTGTCTTGAGAATATATGTTCCATCAATACTAAATGTGACTACCCAACATACTGAGGTTTTGATCGTGAATTTAGATATTACTCTTGATATATCAAAGCAACCTACACTTCATGATTAGGTCCATTATCCTCCTAGGATTAAGAGTTCATGTAATAGAAGTCGTGAGATTTATTATTCGTTTGACAGTCGTTAGGAGAATAATAAATGTCACAGCAGTCCAGTTCAATATGTCTTAACTCTTAAAACATATCAACATATCAGCTAGAAGTCTCCACTTCCATAATCAAGAAAAATCACCTTAGTTGATATGTTATAGTCTTCGCAAATGAAACGCCTAATTTCATCACTGACTATGAACTACATTTTGAGTTTACAAGGAACTTGTGATTTACATCTTCTGTGACTAAATCACATACAATGCATCTCATGGACTATAATAATGTCACATTAGTTCATTTATAGATAGTCTCATATAATTAAACAATTTAATTATTTATGATATGCCAATAAATTGGATTTTAGGGCATAAACCCCAATAGGTTTTATGTCCAAATTTCTGGTGGTAGTGACAATACTCATTGAGGTTCCAAGTAGGAGGCAAGGGATTAGGCATAGGTGTGGGATTTAGAGGCTTGATGAATCCTTTGGAAGTTAAATTTTCATATGCTTAGGCAAAAGTCATTCCTAGGTCGGAAATTCATAGCGGGCTTTCATTGTGAAGCTTGGGTAGGCTAAGGCTTATTGAGATAAGTTGGTGCTTACATTCACCGAATTGGGTGCCTTGGAGGTAGTTTCTCCCCCTCCATATGTCTTCTTGATTGGAAGTTTGCTTTCACCCTTCTCCAATTGTTCATTGTTGATGGCACCTCTATCTTAGTCCCATAATCACATAACTTGCCAAAGGAACTAATAGGTGATGAGAAGAGCCTACTCTTATAAGCCGGAAGCAAATTCTTGATAATCATGTTGATTCGATCTTTCTCATTTGGCCTATTTACCATCCTAGATGCCTTTCCCTTCCACCTCATTAAATACTCGGAGAATGTTTTGCCTATTCCTTGCTTAGTGGTCTCCAAATCTCATAAAGTCACATCAATCATTGTATTGAAGAAGAATTAATCCACAAACAACTTTATTAGCTCATTTAACACCTTCATCTTGCTAGGATCTAAACTATAGTACCATTTAGATGCACCTCCCATGAGTGAGAGGAAATGCATGCAAAGTTTGCTTCTTATCTAACCCCTTCATTTCAGCAATGCTTAGGTACCTCCTAACATGTTGCTTTGAATCTCTAGCTCCATCAAACTTTTCCGCCTTAGAAATCTTGAACTTTAGAGGTAGTTCAATGGGAGTTTTGGAGCTTATGCCCCCTATGTTGTAGAGACAATCATCCATCACTTAGGCCTTACGAAAAGCTAGTTGCATTTTCTCCATCATCTCTCTCATGGCTATGGTTTCTGCCATGAGTTTCTCAAATTATTTGTTCCTTTCATAATTAGCTTTGTCCCTTTCATCCCAATCTTCCCCTTCTTCTTTATGGAGAACCTTTACATGCGGGGTCTTCTTCAACTTAGCTCATTCTAGCTTGGTGAGGCGACTTCCCATATTTTTGAGAACGTCACTTTGTTCTTCCATTGCCTTGAAAATATTTTGTGTGACCTCATCGCTAATTGGAGCAGCCATTGTTTCTTAAGATGATTTCCCTTCTTGGAACACATCTTCTTTATGTGTGACCTCAATCTTGACCAAACGTCTTCCATGATTTTTTCTAATCCAAATTGGACTAAGGACGTGTTTTCTTGATCTTGGTGGTGTAATGGTGTTTGAAAAGAAGTCCCATTTTCATTAATTCCACATTCCAATCAAAATGTTCATTTTAGATTTAGATGTTCTAAGAAAATCTTTAAGTCCATTTTAGTGAAGGCCCAATTACAAAATCACTCTCTTTCCTTTCATGAACTTTGCCCCTTGTTTCATTGGGCTTTAGTCCATTTACAATAATGCTCTCATATTTACTCTCATATGCTTTCATTAGAATGTACTCAGTGATTTTCAACCATTTGTCTCAAACATGGGCTTACAATATATTCCTTACCCTTGGGCTCTTCCCTTTTCATTAGTCATCATTCATTGAAGTAACCCTTTAGCTAGAATATATTGTAACCTTGCTCTCAAGGACTATGAAGTTCTCATCATTTTGGGCCTCAGCACACAACAAAGAGGCCTAAGATTAGGGAAATTCATATTGCCTTTGTAGAATTTGGATGCTAAGTCCATAACGTACTTGTTATCTTAGGCCCAAAGTCCTCTTTTTCAAAAGGGCTTTTTGATTTGGGCCTATGATAGTAATTAGGTTATGATCTTATGAATCTTTCAAGTTAAGACATACCTTTGAATTTAGGGTTAGCCTTTTATATTTGAGAAATTCTTTTTTTTTATCCCCATTGTCTTAGGGTAGGTCATAACTTTAGGATCATCCTTCCATTTTTATATCTTTTATTTGTCCTTTAGAATTAGGTGATCACAAGATATATGACTAAACAAACAAGAGATATATAACAGGCATCCTTATTGATAGGGTCTAGGATCTCTCTAAGTGTGTGTAAGCTTCTTAAG
This sequence comes from Castanopsis chinensis, assembly GCA_032878915.1. Lineage (NCBI taxonomy): Eukaryota > Viridiplantae > Streptophyta > Magnoliopsida > Fagales > Fagaceae > Castanopsis > Castanopsis chinensis. The sequence goes on from JAVQMG010000102.1 coordinate 1,963,729, forward strand.
GCTAAAGAGGAATAGATAAGTAGGTCACTCACAACTAGGTGAGTCATGATTCTAATCGAGGGCTTAAGTGGACCTTTGGGGATTGGTGGCAAACCTTTAATGTACTTAAAGCCTTGTTGGGAAATTTAGACCTCAGTTGATAGAAATAACAAGTTTTAAACCCAAGTTGTTAATTAGGTTTATTATGAATAAAACTTGTTAAAACAAGCAAACATCAATATCATGTCACAAATAATGCAGCAGAAAAATAAATAAGACAAGATATGATGACTCAGGAAAACCACTGAAACCAGCCAGTTTCACGGTAAAAAACCTTGGGGGAGACCTTCCTGAAAAGCAATTTACTATAGTAAAGAGAAGTTTCAGATCTAGTACAAAACCTTTGTCCCTAGACTCTACAATCCCCGTAGATGAACTCACAGAAGAAACCTTCTACCACTTCAAAACCTTTGAACTCTTCAATATATGAATGCCACCCTTTGATGCACGGATCCCAGTACATGACTAACTCCTTTGCACGAATCCCAATACATGACTCACTCACCAACTTGAGAAAGAAGAATGTTGGCTGCAAAGTTCTTCACTTCATCAACAATGAAGCTCAAGAAGCACTTGGTTACAAAACCCTAAGGCGCAAAAGACATAGTAACTTCTTTCAGAAAGAATAAGGCTTCGGTCACCTTTTGCATATGTTATCCTTGTATTCTCTTATGTGATGGCCTCTAAAATAAGCCTTATATATGTCTAGGGTTGTGAGAAAAGAAACCCTACACATACATGTTAGCATGGGCCGAAAATCAGATCTGGAAATCTGAATTTTGTAAAGCTCGATCGATCGAGAGGTGTCGAGGAGGTGTCGAGCCTATCTATTGTGAGCTATCAAGAGCTATCGAGGAGCTATCGAGGGGACAGAAAGTTGCTCGATCGATCGACCTAGCTATCAAGAGGTGTCGAAATTGCGATAAAAAGCAACTGAAGATCTCGATAGATAGCCTAGCTGTCAAGAGGTGTCGAGCAGCTAGCGAGCTTTAGAAAATCAGCACTTTTTCACTTGTTTCTTGGGCAGATTTGCATGGCTTAAATACTAGACTTGAACAACATGATCTTTGAAGTATTAAACACATCCTAAATCTACCTAAATACAAGTAAAGTGCGTTTTGTCAAAGGATTAGCCAACTACATAAAATATATTCTTAACAAGCCCATCATAGCAATGACACTAATTATGAGTTGGTGGGATGAACTTTGAAAGACTTAGGCACAAATGGAGCCTTCTATCTTCCCACTCATCACCAACCAAGGTAAAGGGATAATAGAACCAAGTGAATGTGTGTGCAAACAAGTGTTGAATATGCCTTTATTAAGGTTAAGACATAGGACACATAAGTATTAAACTCAATCCCTAGTGGAGTCACCACTATGGAACAGCGAGTTGTCATTTAGTTTTTGCAATGGTCTAAGAACCATATATATAGCGTCCTCTCGAGGAAGGACCTTTTTTTATCTTATTACTAGAGATATAGATTCGGAGTTAAGGTATGATCTTGGGGAGGTCTAGTCACCCAAAACCGCCCAACCCTATGGTTGGTTTCCTCTCATTGTGTCTTATGTTTTAACCCTATTAAATGCACATTCAATATTGTATCTATACACACACACACACACTAACATTCATCTAGGCATACAATATGGCATCAATCATCCCTAACCATACATTCATCATGCTTGTCACCTATCATAAACCCTAGCATACATCTAATCATGCATATCATCACATCATATACCCTAACATTTATTTAGCATGACATCTCCTAACATTCATCTAGCATACATGTCAAACCAACCTAGCATCCATTTAGCATGGTATGGCATAAACCCTAACATGTTACTATCATCATGTCATCATATCTCATCCAAGACAGAAGCATGTATCATTGAATCAAGATGGGAATAGGCAATAAACAAATCATGTCATCATATCATATTCAAGGAAAAAAATATAGGCATTAAAAGATTTAAGAAAACATGTGATTAAGCATAACTCTTCCAAACAAACATGTTCAAGTCTATCATTAAACAAAAACATATTCAAAAATGCATGTTCATGTGAATGCATAACTTACCTTATCTATCTTGTAGCAACTTAGCACCTATGGCATTATGCATGAACATGTGAATGCGTGCTCATGGTATCTAAACAAGAAAACCAAGATAAATCCTAATTCTAGCATGTGAAAGGCAAACAAACAATTAAACATGTGAAACAGAAGCTTAAAAGCATAAATACACAAAAAATGGTCTAAATAGAAGTATTACATGTGAAAATAGAAACAAGAACAGATGAAATAAAATTATGGTTTCTAGGCAGGATCATGCGCACGCATGAACAAGCCTATGCACGTTGCCAAGAATATGTGCACGTGGGCTTCAGCCTAGAAACTCTAGTAACACAACAAACGGGAGAGAACTTCAAAGCACTAAATCTAACATTCTAAAATACTTTAAAACATGCAAATACGTAATCCTAGATTACATAAACATATAAAGCATAAAAACAAACAAATAAACAAGATTAAAAGCAAAGAAAAGAGTTTTGAAATCAATACCTCAAAACAAAAGCTCCTAGGCTTGATTTTTACCATTCCTTACAGGCAAATCTATTCACAATTAACAAAAAGAGTAATTAGTAATCTTAAACTCGAAGATCAAGGCCAGATAAGGCACCAATCAAAAGAAATTTGACTTGAGAATGTTTTGTGAAAAACTCCCTCTATGATTCACTATTTCTAGTGAATCTTAGTGTTTCCTCGTAGGATTTCTGTGTGTCTTAAAAACGTATCATGTACGACTATTTATATTAAGAAAATAAGGGTTTAGAACGACTTCTAGACAATGTGAGATTCATTTCAAACCTCAACATTAATGTAGAAAAATTTCCTTAGTTATGTTTCTGGAATCCTCCATGCATGCATAAGATCATGCCTACGTGTGCATAATCATCGCTACGCACGCAGGTTGATTCTTGCATGCGCATGCCAAGGTTCCTTTGGTTTCACTTTTTCAAAAATAGATTTATTTACTCATTAAAAGTTATATGTTCCATTTTAACATTTCTTAAGTCAATTTAGGATTTAATTGGGCCCTAAACCAACATTGGGTCTTAGAATTCAACATTATTGGGCAACAGGGGCCCGAGTAGTAAGGAATATAAAAGGCGGTGTCTTCAATTGCTTGTGTGGATTACATACTTCCTTTAAGGGGCTTAGATGACTAAGACTGTTATTACTAGATTTTAGCTTCGGTTGTGGCTGTGGTACAGACTGTTATTGCTAGAATGTAGCATCAGGTATGGATGGATAGTGCAGACTGTTATTGTTGAAGTTCAACATTAGGTCCAGCAAGGTGCAGATTGTTACTACTAGAGTTCACTTCAAGTGTGGCTGTATTACATATTGTTACTACCGAAATTTGGCATCAGGTACAATTGGATAGTGTAGATTGTTATTGCTGGAGATCAGCATCTGGTGTAGCTAGGTAGTTGAGGCCACTAATTCTGAAATTTGACATTAGTTACAACAATGGAGTGTTGACTTTATGCTACTGGATGTATAATATGTTGAGTTCCGTACTAATAGATTTTTCGTAACTTAGGAGGCATGGCGATTCTTCATTTACGGTTGACTCCCTAGTGGGGTTACCAAAATGACAAGGGGCATTTTTTCATTGCTATAGGGGACTTAGGCTAGGTGATTGGCACCGGCCCACCAAACTTAGTCCTAAACTTGTAAGCCAAGAATAACCCAAAGGGATTTGGGCCGGCCCGCGTTCTATTAGGATGGGCTTGGCCCAACAATGAGTATATATGGATCCAGAGAGCGATACTCGGTGAACTCATTAAGTGTTTGATCACATCTCGGCCCAATGTTAACCATTCAGACAGTACGAGATTAAAGTGGAAGTAGAGAAGTTCAGTGACTAAAGCTTAGATAGTCGCTGAACACTAGAAGTGCTTTTAGGAGGTCCTTGCCGACTATTGGGCATCTGGAACAAGTTTCAAGAGAATCCTCAAAAGATGTGACAATTCCTTTGCAATCTGAGTAAAAGTGGGATTACATGAAACTTAGCGAAAAGCTAATGATTTGAACCCCACTTAGAAGAGAGTATTTAAGAAGAAAGAAAAAAAAAAGGGGAGAGAAAAAAAGGCCGAGAGAGGAGAGACAGAGAAAAAGGTAAGCTCTACAATAAAGAGAAGAATTGGGCTAGCAACCACACAAGAGCTCATAGTTAGGCAATTTAGGCTTCACTTGAGGCTACCCTGTAGGACTGTGAGGAATCACACCAACAAATAGATTTGGAGCCCAAATTCACTCTCTTGCTTATCTACGTTAGCAGGATTGGAGCACCGTTGTCTGTCGGAATCCTACTCAATTAATGGCTTTAAGCTGGCTTGAAGTCGTCTAGTTATGAAGGGTTCTCATGTTGGCGAAGGCTCTGTTGGACTAAATCATTTGAGGGCTTCCTTAAGGGGTCATAAGAGGTTGGAAAGGGAGTGTAGAGGAGAACATCAATACATGTAAGAGAGGCATCAGACTAGACATGACTCTGACAAGGGATCTTCACAAAAGGAGCGAACTATTTCTTACATCCCTAATTGCTATCGTCTTAGTGAATGAGAAAGAGAGCTAGAGAATTTTTGAAAGCAAGTTAAGGACCTGAAGATTGAGTTGAGGGGTCAACGGCGTACAAGGGACCAAGGGGACTCGTCTGATGATCCTGATTACACCAGAGGGGAGTCATCTCGAGGCAGTGGTTCATGACTATCGAGGGATAGATCTCGTGAGACTAGGGGATGTCGTCATGAATCTCTCTATCATGACAGGCAAGAGCACCATGATGCTACATTGGATGCCAAAAGTAGGGCACTAAGAAAAGTTGCTCGTTCACCCTTCACCAACGAAATTGAGCAGACGAAATGCCAAGATAATTCACCTGACCACTATTTACCATTTATGATGAAAAAATTGACCCAATGGAGCATGTAAGTCAGTATATTCAAATGATGTCGCTCTATTCCCAAAATGATGGTCTGATGTGTAAGGAAAGGCTCTACTCAAAACTTCGAGGAGTTGATGCAGGCGTTCAGGGCATGATTTATAACGTGTAATAAATTTCCTTAGTCGTTAGATGCCTTATTATCCATGAGGATGAGAAGTAAGGAAACCTTCTGATCTTATGCGAAAGGGTATTAGGAGCTATATAATGAGATAAGAGGGGGGAATGAGTAGGTAGCCTCTAGCATCTTCCGACTTAGTCTTCTTGAGGAGTTAGGGTTGAGGAATTCTTTAACCATGCGGCCTCTTGAGAACATGCATCAACTTATGAGGATTGAAGAGTATAAGAGGTTAGAAGACAATTGACTACAAGGCAAAGGTAAAGCTCCAGCTTCTTCATACCGTTAAGAGTATCAGCCCAAGGTTTCAACAAAGAGCTAGGAGGGAGCCAAAGGCCCACGGTGTGGGCTCGACACAGGGCACTAAGGGAGTTAATGTGACGTTCAAGGAACATTTCTATATGATCATTGAGGGCATTAAGAATGAACCTTATTTCCAATGGCTGGGGAAGATAGGTGGGGACCCGACAAGAAGGAATCAAAGCTTATATTGTACTTATCATAGAGAAAAAGGTCATACTACCGAGCAGTGCCACGTGTTGAAGGATCACTTGGAGCAACTTGTAAAAGTAGGGCATTTCAAGGAATTTCTGGTTGGCCAAGAAGGGGTAAGTGTAGGCCAGGGATCGAGAAATTGAAGTGACCATCCATTCCCTCCTACCTTGGTTTTATTGAGGATATTCATGCAACCTCTATAGGAGTAAGTTTGAGCAATCGAAGGGGCACATTAAGTGTAGTAACCTTACCTGAAGCAGACGTTACGGATTGACCTGAGAAGAGGCCTAGGAGGATTTCAATCCCGATCACTTTTGGTGAAGTAGATTTGGAAGGAACGTCCCAGCCACATGATGATGCCTTGGTGGTGACTTCTTGGATTAGAGGATTCATGGTAAAGAGAGTCATGGTAGATCAAGGGAGTGGAGCTGAGATCATGTACCCCGATCTATATAAAGGGCTGGGGCTGAAACTCGAGGATTTGAGTAGATATGACCATGGTTTTAAAAATTGGTACAGTGAAAGAACCAGAATAAGGAGTGTTTACTGGTTTTATGGTTCGACTGGGGTCCGACCGATAGTCGAACCGATGATGTCATAAATAATAAATAAATAATTATTAATTATAAAAATAAATAAATAAATAATTTTCTAACTAATCATTTTAACTAAAAAATTAAATAATAGTAAAACATTAAATATTAACTTACCAACTTTTTGACACCACTTAACAAAATTCAACTAGAAAAAAAAAAAAAAAACCCATAAAAAGGTCAAGTGTAAGAATTACAAACCATTTTTAGTTATTCTTTAATTTGTCATATCACAAAAAGTAAGTCACCAATGGGTAACAATATCATTGCCCAGTTGATATTTTTTTCCCACTTATCCTACACTTACATGTTTATATCACACCCACCACACATCTTGAAAATCTACTTCATCCACACCGAACCACACGTTTTAGTCAAACTTTCAAACAACATATCTAAACTTATTCTTTCCTATTCTACTTTTTTTTAGGATGTGTGTGTCCTTAAATCCTATTGTATGATGCTATGTATAACATTATGTTGTGATTAATAAAGTTCTTTTATTCTTATCTAAAATAATGGTAACATGAATATTGGACATTATCATATAGTCCATGAGATGCATAGTATGCGATTTAGTCATAGAAGATATAAATCACAAGTTCTTTGTAAATTCAGAGCTATAGTTCGTAGTCGGTGATGAAATTGGGCATTTTATCTGCAAAGACTATAACACATCAACTAAGATGATTTGTCTTGATCATGGAAATGGAGATTTCTAGTTGGTATGTTGATATATTTTAAGAGTTAAGAGATATTGAATTGGACTACTGTGAGATTTATTATTCTCTTAATGACTGTTAAAATGAATAATAAATCTCATGACTTTTATTTGCATGAACTCTTAATCCTGACAAGATAATGGACCTGATCATAAAGTGTAGGTTACTTTGATATATCAAGAGTGAGATCTAAAGTTACAATCAAAATCTTATTATGTTGGGCAGCCACATTCAGTGTTGATGGAACATATATTCTCAAGATCGAATTCATAGTCTTTTAACGGAGATACAAAATATTCCCTTGAGATAAGTTTAATGGGTTTGGTTATTTAGAGTGTTAGGCCTAACCGCTTTAGTAAGAAGTTACTAAAGTATATATTTATGGAATTGGATTTCATAAATATATGATGAATAACATAAATGATTAAACCGAGTAGTCAAGGAATTAAGATATAGTAATTTACAAAGTGGTAGTCTACATTCATGACTTTGTATTACTAAGAATATTTTGTGAAGGGGTTGCATGTACAATAAAGTCTTGGGATATAATTTATAAATAAGGCCTAGAGTGCAACTATATTTATATAGTGGTATTGAATATAGTTAATGGTAACTTTGGATTTATCAAGAGTTGACAGAAAGCCCAAGATCCATTGGAACTAGTGTCTTATTGGTCCCTTTTGGTCCCACACCAAGCGACACATGTAATCCCAATTAGAAAGGCCCAAAAGGCCAGTACAATTAGATAATCAATTAAATGAAAAGGGAGAAACATACAGAATTTTTGTAAGAGACATAAGTGTGTGTGTGCGTGCGTGTGTGTGTGTGTGTGTGTGAGAGTGTTAGTCACTCTATTCTTCTCCCTTGAAAATTGAATGAGAGACCACACTTCTTGGATGTTAGTGGAATTGGAGTGAAGATTAGAAGTGTTCCCAAGTACTTTTGATCTTCGGTTTTGAAATTCACTACACCAAGGTACGCTTTCTTGTTCTTGAATTATGAAATTTACATAGTGCATATTATCATTTGCGAATGAAGTAGATTCATTTATTTTCCGCTGCGTATGTTTTGTATATGATACAAGCATCTATTTATCTAACAATTGGTATTAAAGCGGTCTTCAATTTCGAATTGTATAACATGTTTTGTGAGTTTTGGAATCAAAATGATAGTTTCATGATGTTAGAAGATTATAAATTTGATTTTCTATGTGGTTGGTTAAAACTATGGTTTGATAAAACTGATTTTGATGTTATGATGTTGTTTAAATTTGAATTTAAGTATGTTAAATTGAATTTTAAGGCTATAACATCAATGGAATTTAGTTTTGATATGAATCTCTACCTATCATGTTCATATGATGGTTGTTTGTTCATGAAAAACCATAGAAAATTGTCTTAGAAAAATTTTGGAAATTCAAAGTTCATGAGTTTTGATCGATCGAAAATTGGTTTCGATCGATCGAGTGAATTGGTGGCCAATCTGCTTGATTCGATTAATACCTGATTGCTAGTCGATCGATCGAATATTATTTTTGATTGATTGAGCAACGATCGAGTATCGATAGAGCCAGGTAGATAGTCAAGTACGAATTTTTTTTAATTTTTTCGACCGATCAAGGGGCACATTCGATCTATCGAAAGAAGGAAATTTTGAATTTTTCAAAGTGTTTTCAAGTTTTAAAAGTTCAAGGCTATGTGTGATTAAATTACACATGATTTCCAAATAAAAAAAACTTTAATTTAAAATATCTAGTGGGAGAGAGATACAAGGCTTGGATCTCACGGCCTCTATTATCGATTCAAAGTAGTTTGGGGTAAGCACTTCGTCTTGGCGTATATGCCTTGCGATCCCAAAGGAGGGTGTTTACTTCATAGTACTATGAAATTGAACTTACTTGTTTAAAGTAGTGTGGACAAGCACCTCGTCTTAGTGTATACCATGGTACTACAAGTTTAAACACTATAAAGGGAGATGAAATATGGTTACACATGATTCTAGATAATGTTGTACACTAGACTAAGTGTAATGTTAACCTCCCAAAGGAGCTATGTCATTATTACTTAGAGGCTAAAGATTATACGACATATTATTAGTGTTTGATAAGAGTTATCATAATAACACTAATAGTGATAATAGTTCTCAATCAATCATAATTTTTATAATAAACTTGCTAGCAAGGAATTATAGACATGGGATTAGGTTGTCGTTGCATATATATTATATTATGGTTTTATTAAGGTTCCATACTATATGTTTGTATGCTAAATTGATATTATCCAGTTTACTTATTATATTCATGTTTATTATTTTCAGATTTTATCATGGCATCATTTAACCCACTTTTTGCTATTCTTAATCAAAACAAACTTACTGGATCCAACTATGTTGACTGGAAAAGAAATTTGGATATTGTCTTTACAGCTGAAGAGCACAAATATGTGCTTACTCAACTGTGTTCTAGCTTTCCTTCATTAGATGCTCCTCTTGAGGAAAAACAGCAATATGATCATTGGTAAAAATCTAATGAGATGGTCAGGTGCTATATCCTAGCATCTATTTCAAATGTTCTATAGCATCAAATGCAGGATATAGAACTGGCTTCGGAAATTATGCTGAGTTTGAAGGAGATGTTTGGTGAGCAAGGCTGTTTTGTAAGGTAAGAAACTATAAGGCAGATTTATAATACAAAATTGGCTTAAGGTACTTTAGTTAGAGAGCATTGTCTTAAAATGATCTCTAATCTGAATACATTGGAAGTTTTAGGTGTCGATATTGATGGAGAATCCCAAGTGGATATGATACTCCAGTCACTACCGGAATCATTCAAGGAATTCAGATTGAATTATAATAGGAAGAAAAAGATTTATTCTTTGTCTGAATTGATGAATGAATTGGTAGTGGCGGAAGGCATCTTTGGTACTTCTAGTATTGAAGCCAATGTTGGTGAAGCTTCTACTTCTCAACCTAAGTCGAAAGGTAAGGGTAAGAAGAAGAAGAAGAAGGACTTCACCAAATAAGATGGTAAACAAATTGCCTTAGGAGTTGCCAATAAAGGAAAGAAGGCCAAAGGAAAATGTTTCCATTGTGGTGAGAAATGACATTGGAAGAGGAATTGTCCAATTTTCATAGCTACCAAGAATAAGGGTATGAAAAGTTCATTTCTTCTTGAAATATGTTTAGTACAGAATCCCACGGATTCCTGGCGTGTGGATTCAGGTTGTACTAATCATATCTACAATTCCTTGCAGGGGTTTTAGGAGACCAGAAAGTTGAATGAGGGAGAACTATTTCTTACTTTGTTTGATGGAAGCAGGATTCCAGTTGTAGCTGTTGGAGTGTTTAATTTATATTTTAATGTTAGAGTTTTAATATTGGAAGACTATCTGTATGTACCTAAAGTTTGTAGGAATTTAATTTCTGCAACTTATTTAGGTAAGCATGGATACTATGTTATCTTGAAAGACAATGTTGTAATAAATAAGGATAAAATGTTTATCTGTTCTAGCAATATTGTAGATGGTCTTTATATTTTAACTCCTGATAAGCATGAATTATACAATTATGAATTAGATAATAACTCTCATGTAAAATCATTAAAGAGAAAGCTTCATTTTAATGATGCATATCTTTGGCACTTGCGTTTGGGTCATATTAATTCAAACATGATTCAAAGACTAATCAAAGATGGACTTTTACAGTCCATGGACTTTGATGAATTTCCAGATTGTAAATCTTGTTTGGAAGATAAAATAACAAAATGACATTTTAATGCAAAAGGTAGAAGAGCCCAAGAGTTGCTTGAATTAGTTCATATGGATGTATGTGGTCCTATGTCAACCCAAGCAAAAAGAGGTTATGAGTACTTCATCACTTTCATGGATGATTGCTCAAGATATGGTTATGTGTGCCTAATGAGACGGAAGTCCGAAGCCTTTGAAAAGTTCAAAGAGTATTAGGGCTAAAGTTGAGAATCAATTGGGTAAACGCATAAAGGCCATTCGATCTGATCGAGGTGGCGAATAACTTCTTGGGGATTTCAAGGATTACCTAATTCGGAATGTGATTATATCCCAATTGACTGCACTCGGAATTTCTCAACAAAATGGTGTAGCGAAGAGAAGGAATAAGACTTTTTTGGAAATGGTTAGGTCCATGATGAGTTATTCAACTTTACCAGTTTCTTTTTAGGGATATGCACTAAAAACTATAATGCATATTTTGAATTTAGTTCCATCAAAATCTGCTCCCAACACACCCAAGGTATTGTGGAGTGGGTGCAAGCCTGGTATGAAATATCTCCATATTTGGGGATGTCCAGCACATGTGTTGAAAGTGAAGTTTGATAAGTTAGAAGCAAAAACAGAAATATGCATGTTTTTATGGTATTCAAAGAAAACTAAGGGTTATTTATGTTATAATCATAAGGACAACAAAGTGTTTGTTAGTACCCATGCCAAATTTATTGGAAGATGATTATATGAATAATTTTAATCCTAAGAGTAAAGTTGTTTTGGCTGAAATAGATGAACCTGCAGTTGAACAACTAATTGATGAAACTGTTGGATAAATACATGTTTGTATCGCATACAAAACATACACAGCGAAAAAATAACGCATCTACTTCATTAATAAATGTTAACATGTACTATGCAAGTTTTTGAATTTAAGAATAAGAGAGTGTACATTGGTGCGGTGAATTTCAAAACCGAATATCAGAAGCACTTGAGAACACTTTTAATCTTCACTCCAATTCCACTAACTCCTAAGAAGTGTGGTCTTTCAATTAGTTTTCCAAGGTAGAATGTCAAAGTCTCTAACACTTACTCATATACCATTTCACAATAGTGTTATATTTTTCACTCACAAAAAATTCTGTATGTTTCTCCCTTTGTATCTAATTGATTATCTAATTGGGCTAGTTTTTTAGACATTTCTAATTGGGCTTAAGTGTGTGGCTTGGAGTGGGACTAAAAGGGACCAATAAGACATTAACTCCAATGGCCTTGGGCATTTCTATCAACTCTTGACAAGTCTAAAGTTACCATTAACTATATTTAATACCAATATATAAATATAGTTGCACTTTAGACCTTATTTATAAATTATATCCCAAGATTTTATTGTACATCAACCCTTTCATAAAATATTCGTGGTAATACAAAGTCATGAATCTAGACTACCACTTTGTAGATTATTATATTTTAATTCCTTGAGTACTTGGTTTAATCTTTTAAAATTATTCATCATATATTTATGAAATCTAATTCCATAAAAATATACTTTAGTAACTCCTTACTAAAGTGGTTAGACCTAACTCTCTGAATAACCAAACCCATTAAACTTATCTCAAGGGAATATTTTGTATCTCTTTTAATAGACTATGAATTTCATCTTGAGAATATATGTTTCATCAACACTAAATGTGGCTGCCTAACATATTGATGTTTTGACTGTTACTTTAGATCTCACTCTTGATATATCAAAGCAACCTATACCTCATGATCAAGTCCATTATTCTCTCAGGATTAAGAGTTCATGCAAATAGAAGTCGTGAGTTTATTATTCATTTAACAGTCATTAGGAGAATAATAAATCTCACGGCGGTCCAGTTCAATATGTTTTAACTCTTAAAACATATCAACATACCAACTAGAAATCTTCATTTTCAAGACCAAGACAAATCATCTTAATTGATATGTTATAGTTTTCACAGATAAAATGCCCAATTTTATCACCAACTATGAACTAAAATTTCGAGTTTACAAAAAACTTGTGATTTATATCTTTTGTGACTAAATCACATAAATCACATACTATGCATCTCATGGACTATATGATAATGTCCGAATATTCATGTTACCATTATTTTAGATAATAATGAAATAACTTTATTAATCATAATATTAAGCCATACATAATAACATACATAGCATCATACAATAGGATTTAAGGGCACACATCCTGACAATCTCCCACTTGCCCTAAAGACTATTGTGCATTAATCTAACTCCCATCTCCTCCAAATGTGATTCGAAAGTCCTTTGAGAAAAGGCTTTGGTAAAGGGATCTGCTAGATTCTTTGCACCATCAATCTTTGCTACAACCACATCTCCTCGAGCAACAATGTCTCAAATGATGTGGTATTTTCTCTCTATGTGCTTTCCTTTCTTGTGATTTCTTGGATCCTTGGATTGTGCAACTGCTCCATTATTGTCGCAGAAAAATGTAATAGGAACTTGCTCAATTCTCAAAACACTAAGATCAGAAAGGAATTTCTTGAGCCAAACAGCTTCCTTTGCTGTTTCACAAGCAGCAACATATTCAGCTTCCATGGTGGAGTCGTCAATACAAGATTGCTTAACATTCCTCCAACTTATGGCTGCACCTCCCAAGGTAAATACACAACCTGACGTGAATTTTCTTAAATCAAGATTTGACTGAAAATCTAAATCTGTATAGCCAATGAGAATCAAATCCTCATAACGGTAAACAAGTATATAATTTCACGTTCTCCTTAGATACTTGAGAATAGGCTTTACTGCTTACCAATGTTTAGGTCTTGGATTTGATTGATATCGGCTATCCATGCCAACTGAATAACAAATATCCTATCTAATACAAAGCCTGGCATACATGAAACTTCTCACTGCAGAAGTATAAGGAACTTGTCTCATCATATTTTCTTCCTCAAGAGTTTTAGGCCTTTGGTCATCAGACAAATGAGCTTCATGTCTGAAAGGAAGTAACCCTTTCTTGCAGTTTTGCATGCTAAACCATTCTAGAACCTTATCTCTATATCCAACTTGTTACATGCCTAACATATTATTCTTTCAATCTCGCCAAAGCTTGATCCCTAGAATATAGTTAGCTTCGCCCAAATCCTTCATATCAAATTGGCTTGACAACCAAACTTTAACCGATGACAATACCCCTACATCATTTTCAATGAGTAGAATATCATTAACATAAAGCACTAGGAACATTACTACTTTATCTCTATGTCTTTTGTACACACATGGTTATTCAAGATTTTGTTCAAAATCAAATGACTTGATTGCTTAATCAAATCTGATGTTCTATGACCTAGATGCTTGATTAAGTCCATAAATGGACCTTTTCAACTTGCATACCATATGCTCTTGGTTCTTTGTTATGAAACCTTCCAGTTGCAACATGTTTATTTCTTCTTCAAGATTGCCATTAAGAAATGTAGTCTTGACATCCATTTGCCAAATCTCATAATCATAATGAGCAACAATGGATAAGAGAATTCTGAAAGATTTAAGCATGGCTACTAGCGAAAAAGTTTCATCATAGTCAATGCCTTCTTTTTTTATATACCCTCTTGCCACTAGTCTTGCTTTAAAGGTTTCAACCTTTCCATCTATCCCTATCTTCCTCTTGTAAACCTATTTGCAACCAACAGGTTTAATGCCATTGGGCGCCTTTACAAGATCCTATACATGATTAGAATAAATAGAATCCAATTCAGATTTCATAGCTTGGACCCAATGATGTGCATCTATATCATTCATTAACTCCTCATAAGTGTAGGAATCCGATTCAGCCTCTTTTGAGATTGCTTCATAAGTTTCTCCCAAGCCTATAAATCTTATAGGAGGCCGAATAATTCTCCCACTACGACGAGGCACCTGTGTACTAGACATTTCATGCGTAATATCTTGTGGTGTATCCGATACAACCACATTTTCCCTAGTTTCATTCATTGGTTGTTCAACTATAAGTTTTTTCATTTAAGCCAATACAACTCTACTTCTAGGAGTAAAATTATTCAGGTAGTCATTTTTCAAGAATTTGGCATTTGTGTTAACAAATACTTTATTATCCTTATGACTATAGAATAAACCTCCAACAGTTCATTTTGGATACCTTACAAAAAATACCACTTTTGTTTTAGATTGTAACTTGTTAGACTTTCCTTTTAACACATGTGCTGGACAATCCCAAATATGAAGATGTCTTATACTAGGCTTATGCCCATTCCACAACTCCACAGGTGTTTTAGGAACAGACTTCGAAAGTACTAAATTCAGAAGATATATTACAGTACTTAAGGCATATCCCCAAAAGGAATTGGTAGAGCCGAATAACTCAACATGGATCTAACCATATCTGAAAGAGTCCTATTCCTTCTTTCTAATACACCATTTTGTTGTGGAGTTCCAAGTGTAGTCAATTGGGATATAATCCCATTTTCAATAAAGTAATCCTTAATATCCCCAAGAAGGTATTCGCCACTTTAAATCAAATCGAATGACCTTTATGCGTTTACCTAATTGATTCTCAACTTCAGCCCTGAACCCTTTGAACTTGTCAAAGGTTTCGAAATTCTGTCTCATTAGGTACACATAACCAAATCTAGAGTAATCATTAGTGAAAGTAATGAAATACTCATAGCCACCTCTTGCTTGGATTGACTTAGGACCACATACATCTGAATGTTCTAGTTCTAGCAAATCTTGGGCTCTTCTACATTTTGCATCAAAAGGTTGTTTGGTAATTTTACGTTCCAAACAAGATTCGCAAACTGGAAAACCATCAAAATCCATGGGCCCTAAGAGTCCATCTTTGATAAGTCTTTAAATTCTGTTTGAATTAATATGACCTAAACGTAAGTGCCAAAGATATATTTTACTAGTAGAAGGAAACTTTCTCTTTAATGATTTCACATGTGAATTATTATCTAATCACTACAACAAAATGTGTTTTTAGTGACAAAAATTAGTGAGGAAATATTTTTCGTCGCTAAAAATACAGCTTTAGTGACGAAATATGGATTTCGTCACTAATAATGAAAAAAAAATTATAACATTTAGTGACGAAAATCAATTTTCGTCGCTATTGTGATCTGAAAAATGGGCGCCAGCGAGGGAATCATTGGCACCAACTTAATTGATCTATAGTGACAAAATATTTCGTCGCTAAAAGTTGAAATTTTTAGTGACGAAATATTTCGTCACTGTAGGTATTGCTATGGATAGTATTAGTGATGAAACTCATTTTGTCACTACAAGGAAGAATTAGCGATGAAAAATAATCATCGCTAAAAATATTCATAATTTTTCATTCCATTGTTTTAGTGACGAAATCATAATTTGTCACTAAAAGTATACTATAGCGACGAAATATTAATTTCGTCTCTAAAAATCTTAACAAAGTATAGGTTCTTTAGTAACAAAATTTAAGTTCGTCACTAAAAACATTAAACTCCTTATACCATTAGCAACGGAAATAATTCGTCGCTAAAGGCCTTCATATATAAGTGCGCTTTACCTGTGCCCCTTCCCTATTTTTTGTTCAATCTCCAGCTCCCAACCCATATGAAGAAACCCATATATGAAGAACCCAATCGTTCGCGGCGCTTGGTCTCACGGCGCCTGAGCTCGCTGTGGTTGGGCTCGCGGCGCTTGGGCTCGCAGCGCTACGGCGCGCGACGCCTGGCCTTACGACGCCAGGACGCGCGATGCCAATGCGCGTGACGCCTGGGCGAGCGACGCCTGGGAGCGCAACGCCTGGGCCCGGGACGCCTGGGCTTGCACGGCGCCTGGGCGCATGACGCCTAGGCTCGCAACGCCTGGGCGCGCGACGCCTAGGCTAGCGGCACCTGGGCTCGCGGCGCTTGAGCTCACGATGCTTTAAATCGCGGCGTTTCAGATCGCGGTGGTTTAGCTCCCACCCAACCGGCGACCCTTCGCCTCCCACCCTAACCGGCGACCCTTCATGTAATGCAAACACAAATCCCATTTAGGTTAGTGATTCTGAATCCCAAAGTATGTTATTTGTTTTTTCTTCCTTTGATTGCTGATGGGTTTGTTTGTTTTTTTTTTTTTTTTTTTGGGTTATTTATGATCTAGGATTTTGTTGTGGAAATTTTGGATTTTTTTTTTTGTTGGGTTTTTTCTTCCTTTTATTGATTGATGCGCTTTTGGTTGATCTATGAAGTTTTGGAGTTGATGGGTTATTTTTGGATTGTGTTGTTATTTGTGGGGGGAAATGATTGATAGAGATTTTGATTTTGAAGATTTTAAGGGTTATGGTGGTTTGTTTCTTTATTTTGTATGATGAGTTTGTGCTTGGTTTGGGCTTTGTGTGTCAAAAGTCAAAACTAAGTTAGAGGCTATGATGTTAGATTTAGGGATGGTTTACAATCATTGGCAATGCAGGTCTTGATTAAAGCAAGTAAAATAGGGGAAAAAAGAGATAGAGTGGTTTTGAATTTTGACTATTTGAAGGTGAGGAGTAACTCAGGGGAGAGGTATAGATATAATCTTTTTATTGGTATTTTTTTTTTCTTTTGAGTTAATTTTTGTTTAATGATTCTAGTTCCTTTGAGTATTTTTGTTTAATGATTCTAGTTCCTTTGGGTATTTTTTTGTTTGATACAGTAATGGGTATATGGATTTTTGTTTAGTTTGGGTATTTGATATTTACTGTGTAATGGTTGTGAAGAAAGTTTCTCATAAGTGAAGGTGTAAACTTTGTTGCTGAGTTTTAATCAAAATGGGAACCATAAGAATTGAATCATCAGAATTTAACACTAGTATTGATGAGAATCATGATGGCACTGGTTAGTTTAAACAGAAGCACTTTAATATTACTTTAAAAACTGCCAATACACTTTAAGGTAGAAGTTTAAGGATTTGGGTATATATGTACTTAACATAAAAGTTTAAAATTAATGCATAATAGGTGTAAATATCTTTCTTCATTAGTTGTTCTAATTATTTTCTTATCTGCTTGGTTAACTGTTTTTCAACTTTTGTGCTTATAAATTTAACATTTCTTTTGCTGAATAAATACACATTGTTTGTAGTAACTTTGGAGTTTTTTCTAAAAGTTGTAAACTTAGCCTGAGCAAAGTAAGTAAATTTTAGGTAAAAACTTATAAAAATATATACTTGTGATGTTGGAAATTTGATTTGTGGTAGTATGTTGTCTTGGAGTAAGTGGGTGGCACGGTGTTATACGGTGGTTTAAATACATATTGGGAGTGTTTTTTGTTTATTGCAAATGTGAATGAGTATTGTTGATTAGATGTGAAAAATAGTATTTTTTTTATTTAAATACTTGTAAAAATCTATGCTTGTGATGTTGGAAATTAGATTTGTGGTGATATGTTGTGTTGGAGCAAGCGGGTGGCTTGCATGGTGTTATAAGGTGATTTAAATACATATTGGGAGTGTTTTTCATTTATTGCACATGTGAATGAGTATTGTTGATTAGATGTGAAAAATAGTATTTTCTTTGATTTAAATACTTGTAAAAATCTAAACTTGTGATGTTGGAAATTGGATTTGTGGTAATATGTTGTGTTGGAGCAAGCGGGTGGCTTGCATGGTGTTATAAGGTGGTTTAAATACATATTGGGAGTGTTTTTCATTTCTTGAAAATGTGAATAAGTATTGTTGATTAGATGTGAAAAATAGTATTTTCTTTGATTTAAATATTTGTAAAACTCTAAACTTGTGATGTTGGAAATTGGATTTGTGGTGGTATGCTGTGTTAGAGCAAGCGGGTGGCTTGCATGGTGTTATAAGGTGGTTAAATACGTATTGGGAGTGTTTTTTTTTTTAAAATTTTTTTTATTTCTTGCAAATGTGAATTAGTATTGTTGATTAGAAGTGATAAATAGTATTTTATTTGATTTCAATACTTATGACTTAGATGTTAGAATACATTATACATGAGTTGTCTTTATTTTACTAAAGTAGCATTCATCTTGCAATTGTTAGAAATGTTTTTATAACATAGTTAATGTTTTTACTTTACGATTTTAATGTAGTATTGTTTTTATATTTGTGCAGATTTCCTATTGGTGGCTTTTAGGAGATTTACTTTTGGCATTACTTGAAGACATACGAGGACATCTTCCGTTAGTTCTAATTATATTATGTTACATTTTTTGTATTGTTATAAAGCATCTCAACTTATTGTATATGTTGCAAACAATTATTGTATGGAAGGAGTTTGAATTGGATACTTGTTTTATTTTTTACTTGTGGAATGTATGGATCTTTTTTTTATAAATGTGTTGTTGAAATAAATGTGTTATTCAAATGTGAGGTTTTAATAATGTAATGACAGGTTACAAGTTAATATCAACGCCATGAAAAAAATAAAAATAGAAAATAAGTTTTAGTGACGAATTTTTTTGTCACAAATATAGAAACAAAAATTTTGTAAAATGTAGCAAAAATTTGTAAGAAATGGTTTTAGTGACGAAAATTTTTGTTGCTATATGTGCCCAAATTTTCTTGAAAATAGTTTTAGTGACGAACTTTTTCGTCACTATATGTACCTGAACATAGTTTTAGTGACGAAATTATTCGTTACTGAATATGATTTAATAAACTTAGGTGTTTTTAGTGATGAAATATTTTCGTCACTGAATAGTGTTTTTAGCGAGGAAAACATTTAGCGACAAAAAACATTTCGTCACTAAAAGTTAAAAAAAAAAAAAAACAAATCGGACTTTTAGTGACGAAATTTTTCGTCGCCAGGACTTTTAGTGACGGGGTTTCAGTGACGAAATGAGTTTCGTCACTAAAAGTCCGATTTCGTCACTAAAGGTTCTCAGTGACGAAAACATGGACTTTTAGTGACGAAATTTTTCGTCACTAAAAATTCATTTTGTTGTAGTGTAATTCAGAATTATAAAATTCATGCTTATTAGGAGTTAAAATATAAAGACCATCTACATTATTGTTAGAACAGATAAACACTTTACCCTTCTTTATTACAACATTATCTTTCAGGATAACACAATACCCATGTTTACCTAAATAAGTTACAGAAATTAAATTCTTATGAACGTTAGGTACATAAAGACAGTCTTTCAATATTAAAACCCTAGACTCAAAGCATAAATTAACAATTCTAATAGCTACAACTGGAATCCTGCTCCCATCAGCTAAGGTAAGAAACAATTCCCTTTTATTCAGCTTTTTGGTCTCGTGAAACCCCTGTAAAGAATTGCAGATATGATTAGTATAACCTGAATCGACACACCAGGAAATTGTGGGATTCTGTACCAAACATATTTCAAGAAGAAAGGAATTTTTCATACCCTTTTTCTTGGCAGCTTTGAACTTTGGACAATTCCTCTTCTAATGTTCTTTCTCACCACAATGGAAACACTTTCCTTTGATCTTCTTTCCTTTGTTGGCAATCCTAAGGCAATTTGCTTACCTTCTTGCTTAGTGAAGTCCTTCTTCTTCTTCTTCTTAACCTTGCTTTTCGACTTAGGTTAAGGAGAAGAAGCTTAACCCATAGTGGCTTTAACACTAGAAGTACCAAGGATACCTTCCGCTGCCACTAACTCATTCATTAATTCAGACTGCCACTAACTCATTCATGAATTCAGACAAAGAATAAATCTTTTTGTTCATATTGTAATTGAGTCTAAATTCCTTAAATGATTCTGGTAATGACTGGAGTATCATATCTACTTGAGATTCTCCATCTATATCGGTACCCAAAACCTCCAATGTATTCAGCTTAGAGATTATTGTAAGACAATGCTCCCTCACTGAACTACCTTCAGCCATTTTGGTATTATAAATTTGCCTCATGGTTTCTTACCTTGTAGAATAGCCTTGCTCACCAAACATCTCCTTCATACTTAGCATAATGTCCGAAGCTAGTTCTACATCTTGAATTTGATGATGTAGAACATTTTAAATAGATGCTAGGATATAGCACCTGACCATCTCATTAGATTTCTGCCAACGATCATATCGATGTTTTTCCTCAAGAGGAGCATCTAATGAAGAAAAGTTAGGACATAGTTGAGTAAGCACATATTTGTGCTCTTTAGCTGTAAGAACAATGCCCAAATTTCTTTTCCAGTCAACATAATTGGATCCAGTTAGTTTGTTTTGATTAAGAATAGCAACAAGTGGGTTAAATGATGCCATGATAAAATTTAAAAATAATAAACATGAATATAATAAGTAAACTGGACATTATCAATTTAGCATATAAACATTAATATGGAACCTCAGCATAGAGTGAACATTAAATACTATGATTGATTGAAAACTATTCTCATTATTAGTGCTATCATGATAACTCTTATCAAATACTAATAATATGCTGATTTAAATTTAGCCTCTTAGTAATAATAGTAAGAACTCAACATAGAGGATACTATAATACTTAGTTTAGTGTATACCATTGACTAGAATCATGTGTAGCCACATTTCATCCCTTTAACATGCATATTTTGTAGTACCATGATACAAAACACCCTCCGCATGGAATGCTAAGCTCGAGGCTAAGACAAGGTGTTTAATCAAACCACTATAAACCAAGAAATTCAATCTCGTAGGACCATGAAATAAATACTCTCTGCATGGAATGCTAAGCTCGTAGCAAGGACAAAAATATATTTCACACTACTACGAACCAACAATGGAGGTCGTGAGATGTAACCCTTGTATCTCTCTCCCACTAGATGTTTTAAAATAAAGGTTTTTAATTTAAAAGATGTGTAAACAATTACACATAGCCTTGCTCTTTTTATATGTAAGAAACACTTTAAGAAAATTCTAGATCCTCAGTCCTCGATCGATCGAGAAAAGTTTTGGCTTCTCGATCGATCCTTGACAGATGCTTGATTGATCGAGAAAAATTCCGCGAAGCTCGAATGATGCTCGACAGATCCTCGATCAATTGAGAAAACTTCTGCCAGCTTGATCAATGCTCGACAGATTCTCGATCAGTCGAGCTTCACGAATTTTGAATTTCCCAGAATTTTTCTAAGACAGTTTTTTAACGTTTTGATGAACAAAACGACTATCATACAAACATAATGGATGGAGATTGAATTTCCCAGAATTTTTCTAAGACAATTTTTTAAGGTTTTCGTGAACAAAAACAACCATCATATGAACATAATGGACAGAGATTGATATCAAAACTAAATTTCATTGATGCTATAGCCTTCAAATTCAATTTAACAAACTTAAACACAAATTTAAACAATATCATAACATCAATATCAGTTTTCATCAAACAATAATTTCAACAACCATGCAGAAAACTAATTTCTAACAACATGAAACTATTGTCACCAACTCTAAAACTCAAAACATGTCAAACAGATACGAAAAAGAAGACCACACTCTGATACTAATTGTTGGATAAATACATGTTTGTATTGCATACAAAATATACGCAGTAGAAAAATAACGGATCTATTTCATTCATAAAAGTTAACATGTACTATGTAAGTTTTAGAATTTAAAAATAAGAAAGTGTACCTTGGTGTGGTGAATTTCAAAACCAAAGATCAGAAGCACTTGGAAACACTTTTAATCTTCACTCTAATTCCATTATCGCCCAAGAAGTGTGGTCTCTCAATTAGTTTTCCAATGGAGAATGTCAAAGTGTCTAACACTTACTCATATACCATTTCACAATAGTGTCATATTTTTCACTCATAAAAAATTTTGTATGTTTCTCCCTTTGTATTTAGGAGCTGTCGAGATAGCTTAAAAACAGTTTTTCAAGAAGAGAAAAATAAAGATATGAATGTAATCAAGCATGCACCTCAACCAAGGATCCAAGCAACATTTTAAGTTCTTAAAATCATCTCTCAACAACAATTTTAAGCTCATTGATCCCAAAAAAAACACACACACACTAAACAAGTCTAACCAATTTTATATTTCAAAAACAAGTTAAGACAGTTTAGTGAGCATACGTTAACACATGTAAACCTTGTGATCGCCAAATCACATTGTACCTGAACATGTATCAAAAATAGCAAAGAATTTTGCGTGTTGTGTGTGAAAACATTGCAAGATTGCATAAGTGTCTCTACGTTATGACGATTTGAGATATGAGAAAATCACTTTTAACTTACACACAATCATAACTGTTTGATGAGGACTATCACCTTTGAGGTACATCCTATAACTCCCCATCAATCATAACTGTTTGATGGGGACTACCACTTGATAGGCCAAAAACGTATTAACCCCTTGTGATGAATTAAGTTGATTAATTAGCCAAGTTTAATTAATTAATCAATTTAACATGCAAACGTGTAGTAGCACAAACAAATCACCAATAAACTAAAGTGCAGTGAAAAATAAATTTGACACGGTGATTTGTTTATGAATGGGAAAAACCTCCAAGGCAAAAACTCCACCGAGTGATTTTAAAGTCACCATTCCCGAGAATCCACTATTATCAAAACAAGCAGTTATAAGTAAAAAAATCCCAGTACCTTCTACCCATTCCAAAACAAGTAGTTACAAAATTCTATGGTGCACAAACATTGTAGCTTCTTCATGATAGAGATGAATTAGGGCAAACTTTGTCTTCGGTCACAAATTGCTTAAACAGACTTTCACTCAATGCTTATGCAACTTGTGTTCACTTTAACGGCCCTTAAAATAATCTTTTTATATGTCTAGGATTATGAGAAAAGAAGGCCTAAAAACATATCCATGGATTCGAAGAAAACAGATCAGGATTTTTGCTTTTCTTAAACCTCGACAGATAGCATCTATCGAGAAGCTGCCGAGCCATGGGGTTGGAACAGCCTCTTAAGCTCGATAGATGCTAGCTATCGAGTTAGCCGTCGAGATTTAATGACAGACACTTCTTCAGCTTGTTTCTTGGACAGACTTGCATGGCTTTAACACTTGATCTTGAAACCTTGTTTCTTGAAGTATTAAAAATATCCTAGATCTACCCAAATACAAGTAAAGTGTGCTTTGTCAAAGGATTGACCAATTACATAAAATATTGACATATGTTCCTAACAAGTGAACCACATATGTCCTAACAGATTAAGAGGCCATACTTCTTGGGCATTAGTGGAATTGGAGTGAAGATTAAAAGTGTTCTCAAGTGCTTCTAATCTTCAGTTTTGAAATTTACCACACCAAGGTACACTTTCTTGTTTTTGAATTCTGAAATTTATATAGTGCATGTTATCAATTGTGAACAAAGTAGATCCGTTTATTTTCCGCTGCGTGTTTTGTATGCGATACAAACATGTATTTATCCAACACTTTTTGCTAAACTTTCATTTCCCTCTTCAATATTCTCTCCCTCTCTGTGTCTTTCTCGTCAATATGGGTATGTGCAAGTGCAACTGTGCAAGACTAGCAAACAAAGACTGAAGCAGACTGTTCAAATCATTGTAAATTTTGCTTGGTTTTTGGGCTCCTTCCTCAACACAAAGATAGGAGATCTGATGTTTTTGGGGTCACAGTTGGTGTTTTAGGCTTCACCACTTCAGGCTTGAGAACATTTTCAAAAGAAAAAATCACTCCTCTCAACTTTGAAACAAAATCTCTCTCTTTCTCTCTTAAAAAAAAACACAACATCTGAAGTTTTAATGAAGAACTTCTAAAAACCGATTTAACGGTACTAATTTTTGGTTTTTAATGGTTTTTCTTCTATTTTCGAAATTAAACAATAATCGGACCAGATTAATGAACGGTTTTTTATTAAATCGATTGTACCGGCCGGTCCGGTCCAGTTTTAAAACCATGGATATGACACCTCGCTTGTAGGGTTTGATGGGAGAGTCGTGACTCCCGAGGGCAGATAAAACTCCCAATAGTGATTGAAGGAAAAGAAATGGAAGTAAATTTTATTGTGGTATACACCTTTTCGCCATACACGGTGATTTTAGGGTGTCCTTGGATTCATGCTATAGGGGCAGTACAATCTACACTACATCAGAAGATCCAGTTCCCTTCTAAAGATGGAGTCGCGGTAGTTCAAGCCAATTAAAAAGTAGTAAGGCAATGATTGGTGGCGGCAATAACCCATGAGATTGAGTAGAAGAAACAAGTTGACTGGGAGCAGTTATAACAATTATAGATGACAGAGTGTCTAATAGGGGTAGACAGTGCGAAAGAATTGGTTCAAGTATGAATTATGCCATACTTTAACAGATATATTAGGGTAGGAAAGAGCATGCCAATAGAAAACTGGGTGGAAATTCTTTTGTCATTAGTGCAAAGTTTGGACATGTTCACATGGAGTCCATACGAAGTACATGGAGTCAACCTAGCTTTTATTATGCATAAGTTAAATGTAGACCCTCTGGTCCCACCAAAGGAGCAAAGACCAAGGAGGTTTGCGAAGCCTTATATAGAGGCAGTGAAGGAGGAAGTGAAGAAACTAAAAAGGGCTTAGGCCATTAAGTAAGTGTTTTTCCCTAAATTGTTAGCTAATACAGTGGTGGTGAAAAGAAGAACGGGAAATGAAGAGTTTGAATTGACTTTACTGACCTAAATCGAGCATATCCGAAGGACCCATTCCCTGTACCGAAGATAGATCAGTTGGTAGATGCCACAGTCAGACACCAGAGAATGAGCTTGGATGCCTTTCAAGGTTATCATCAAATTTCTTTGGCACCTGAGGATCAAGCGAAAACTTCTCTTATTACGCGCAAGGGAAATTACCATTACACAGTGATGCCTTTTAGGCTGAAGAATGTGGGGGCTATGTATCAGCAAACAATTACCTGCATGTTCAAGGATCAGATTGGGAAAACGATGGAAGTTTACGTTAATGACATGGTAACGAAGAGTAGGAAGAGTGAAGGGTATATGCATGACCTGGTTGAGGTCTTTGAAATATTGAGGCAGCACAAATTACACCTTAATGAAGACAAATGTGCTTTCGGAGTAGGATCAAGCAATTTCTTGGGTTACATGATAACCACACGAGGCATAGAGGTTAACCCCAACCAGATTACAGCGATTTAACAGCTATGCCTGCCTAACGATCCTAAAGAAGTGCGAAGACTTACTAGGATGATTGCCACCTTGAATAGGTTCATATCAAGATCGACGAATAAGTGTAAACCGTTCTATCAGTTGTTGAATAAGTGGAAGGGTTTTCAATGGACAGAGAAATGTGATATAGCATTTAGAGACATAAAGTCTTAGCAAGTCCACTTATTTTATTTCAACCTGAGCCCGAAAAGGTTTTATATATGTATTTGGCAGTATCCGACCATGCCCATTAGTTCTGTGTTGATTAGACAACAAGAGGGGATCCAAAGACCGGTATATTATCTCAGCAAAATGTTGGTGGATGCAGAGACTCAATATTTGCTATTGGAGAAAATGGCACTGGCATCGGTGCATTCTACGAGGAAACTATCACATTATTTCCAAGCCCACACAGTATGGGTATTGACTAAGTACCCCCTACAATCACTTTTGAGGAAGTTGGATTTCACTAGAAGGATAGCAAAATGGGGAACAAGACTAGGAACATTTAACGTACGGTATGTTAGGGACATATTTTATGTAATTGACTAATATTTTGACAAAACGCACTTTACTTGTAATTGGATAGATCTAGGATGGGTTTAGTAATTCAAGAAACAAGTGTTCAAGTTTAATATTGAAGCCATGCAATTCTAACCAAGAAACAAGTGAAGAATGTGCTGTTCATTAAAGCTCAATAGAAGTCTCAACAGAATCCTTTCTATTGATAATTACTGGTGAAGCTCGACACAAGCCATATCTGTCAAGAATTACAAAATCAGGTTTTCCAGATCTGATTACACCCATATACTTGAGTATTTTTGTAGGGTTTTTTTTTTTTCTCACAACCCTAGACATATATAAGGATAATTTTAAAAGCCATCACAAGGTAATGCAAAGTGATAATACATGCATATTGTGACCAAAGGCAAAAATTGTTCTAGTTCATCAAATTCTCTCTGTAGAAGCTACTGTGTCTTGGGCCAAGGGTTTTATGACCAAGGAGCTTCCTGATCTTCATTGTTGATGAACTGAAGAACTTTATAGTCAACATCTTCCTCAAGCTGGTGTGTTAGTCACATACTAGGATCCGTGCATCATTGGTTAGTCACGTACTAGGATTCGTACATTGAATGGAGAGATTACAGGTACAATACAAGTCCAATTGGGTATTAGGGTAAGGGCTCAACTGTAGGTTGGTATTGGGTATTGGAATTCCTTTTACATGTAACCGCTTGATAATAGTGGATTCTCGAGAGTGGTGACCTTAAATTCACCCGGTGGAGTTTTGCCTCGGTTGTTTTCTCCATTCGTAAATAAATCACCCGTGTCAAATTTATTTTTCACTGCATTTAGTTTAATTGGTGATTTGTTTGTGTTACCATGCCATTGCATGTTAAAATGACTTAATTAATTAACTTGGATAATTAATTGATTAATTTTCCAAAGGGGTCAATCCATTTTTGCCTTATCAAGTGGTATCAGAGCAAGCACACTCTGATAATGTTTAATCTTTACTGTGTGATCTATTGACCCCTATTTGTCATGGATAGAGAATAATCTCTTATTATACCTCCTTCATTTGATGGCACTAAATATTCATACTGGATAGTACGCATAAGAGCTTTCTTGCAGTCTTTAGATAAGAAGGTGTGGCAAGCTGTGGAGATTGGCTGGATTAAGCTAAAGAAAACGCCAGCTGATTGGGATGAGGCCAAGATCAAAGTAGAAAACTTCAAAAGTAAAGCATTGAATGCCCTATTCAATGCGGTGACTAATGAAGAGTTCAAGAAAATATCCTCAACTGAAACTGCTAAGAAAGCATGGACCATTCTTAAGACTGCCTATGAAGGAAGCAAAGCCGTCAAGTATTCTAAGCTCTAAAGGCTTACTACAAGTTTTGAGGAGATCAAGATGGAGGAGGATGAGTCATTCGATAAGTTTTATGCGAAGCTGAAGGACATAGTCAACTCAACATTTAATCCTAGAGAACAAATTTTCGAACTCAAGATTATGAGAAAGGTGCTCAGATCTCTTCCTGAGAGATTCCATGCCAAGATCACTACCATTGAAGAATCGAAGGACATTGACAAAATTCCTTTGATTGAGCTAGTTGGCAACTTGCAAACCTATGAATTGGGTTTGACTAGAATTGGGTAAGGAAGTTAAAGTAAGAGCATGGCACTGAAGGCCAAAAGCAATGAGACTGATGAGTCTTCAGATGATGAAGATTCCAAGATGAAGTCCTACATCATTAGGCAATTCAAGAAGTTCATGAAGAATGTCAATGCAAAAGGATTTGATAAGGACCATAAGCAATCTAGTTCTTCTCAATTCAAAAGTCAAGATAAAGGAAAGAATGCTGCTAAGGATGGTGGTTAGTACACTATTCCCTCTAGACCAAAGTGCTATGGTTGTTAAGGTTTAGGACATATGAAACAAGAATGTCCAACATATCTTAAGTCAATTGGGAAAAGTAAGGCTCTTACTGCTACCTTGAGTGACACCAAGCCTAAGAAGCATGAAAAATTGTATAGGCTGGCCACCAAGAAGGTGAGTGATGTGGAGATAGATCGAGAGGAGCTTTCTACAAAGGTTGATGAAGCAAATCAAACCATTGGAGTTTTGTGGTTCGATTATAACTTCCTTATTGAAAGGACAAAGAAGCTTGAAGCGGAACTATTCCAAGTTAGAGCTCAATTGGAGAAGACTTCTAGTGCAAAGCTCGATAAGATGCTTAGCTTTCAAAAAGCTGCTTTTGACAAAATCAATTTGGGGTATGATTTCTCTTATCCTAATATTGCCTCCTCTAGTACAACTGTGTTTGTCTCCCCTGCTAATAATGTTAAATCTGAGAATAATGAATATAAAGTTGTAAAAGCTAGTGAGAACATAGATAAAGGCAAATCTATACTAGGAGCACCCCCTAAGTTTGACAAGAAAGAGACTAGAAACCCTAAGACTAAGAAAGTAAACAACAAAAAGTCTCAACCGAAGAAGCCGCATTTCTGTCATCACTGTGGAGCTTCAGGGCATTCTCGTCCAAATTGCAATAAATGGTTAGCCACTCAACAAAGCAATAATATGCTCTCGTCCGGAAACCAAAATCAGTTTCCATCAACTTTTGCCCCTTTGGGAGATCTTTTTAAGGCCCTCATGTTTCTTTCAAACTTGAACGGTTTCAATTCTTTCCCCTCACCTCCAGATCAAAGGTTCGCGCAAAGGAAAGGTTGTTCCAAAGTGTGGAAGGAAAAAGACTTAAAGTGATTCAGTCACTTTTTCTCTCTTTCCCTTTATGGTTATGCATTACTTGTTTGTTTTGCTTTCCTATTTTGAGTCAGTCTAGTTTATGCTTTGTGTGTTTCTTTATATTTTTGTTTGGTTGTTTTTCAATTTTTGTTTATTTTGCTTTTCATAAAAATAAAAAAATAAAAAAAACAATGTGTGTTTGTGTATATTGGTACTTGTGTACTTTGGATGGCCATTGAAACAAAGTTTTCTAAACTTTGTATTTTTTGTAGCATAGATGAGCATCTCAATGCACAACTACACAAGTGAGCTTTGTGGCTCGTGTTTGTAATGAGTACAATTAAGTAATTTCTTAAACTTAACACTCATATCACTCTTTTTGACGGGAAGGACTAGAATATCCTAAGAGAAAGGCATAAATAACCATCTTACACTAAAGCCTGCTAATCATGTATAAAATCTGTTAGGACATATGTGATTCAATGTTAGGAACATATGTCACTATTTTATGTAATTAGCTAATCCTTTGACAAAACGCACTTTACTTGTAATTGGGTAGATCTAGGATGTGTTTAATACCTCAAGGAATAAGAGTTCAAGTCCAAGTTTTAAAACCATGCAAATCTGTCTAAGATTCAAGTGTGAAAAATGTTGTTCATTCAAACTCGACAGCTAGCATCTATCGAGCCTTAAAAAGCTGTTCCAGCCAGTGGCTCAACAGCAGCTCGATAGATAGGGTATTTGTCGAGGTTTATGAAACTCAAAATTTCTGGTTTATTTTTCATCCAATCCGTGATTGTATGTTTGGGTTTTCTTTTCTCACAACCTTAGACATATAAAAGGATTATTTTGAAGGCCGTTAAAGGTGACAAAAATTGCACAAGTGTTGAGCAAAGTTTGTTCATGCAAATTGTGACCAGAGAAAGAATTTGCCATAGTTCATCTTTCTTGTAAAGAAGCTACTGTGTTTGTGCACCGTAGGGTTTTGTGACCAAGGAGCTTCTCGATGTTCATCGTGTGATGAACTGAAGAACTTTGCAGCCAACAATCTGTTGGTTAAAATCTGGTTTTGTATCTCATACAAAACACATAGCGGAAGCAACAAACAAGGATCTATTTCATTCATGATTGACAACATGCACTCTGTAAATTTCAGAATTTAAGAACAAGATAGTGTACCTTGGTGTGGAGAAATTCAAAACAAAGATTAGAAGCACTTGGGAAAACTTTTAATCTTCACTCTAATTCCACTTGACGCCCAAGATGTGTGGTCTCTCAATCAGTTTCCAAAGGGAGAATGAAAGTGTGTCTCACACTCTTTCTTTTTTTTTTTACGATAAAATCGTATTAAAAAAAAAATTTTGTATGTTTCTCCCTTTATAACTAACTGATTATCTAATTGGGCCGGCCTATTGGGCCTTTCCAATTGGGCTTTAATATGTGGCTTGAAATGGGACCAAAAGGGACCAATAAGACACTAGCTCCAATGGGCCTTGGGCTTTTCCGTCAACTCTTGACAAGTCCAAAGTTACCGTTAATTATATTTAATACCGCTATATAAATATAATTGCACTCTAGGTCTTATTAATAACTTATATCCCAAGACTTTATTATACACGCAACCCCTTCATAAAATATTCGTAGTAACACAAAGTCATGAATGTAGACTGCCACTTTGTAAATTACTACATCTTATCCTTGAGTACCCGGTTTAATCCTTTAAAGTTATTCATCATATATTTATAAAATCCAATTTCATAAATATATACTTTAGTAATTTCTTACCAAAGTGGTTAGGCCTAATTCTCTGAATAACCAAACCCATTAAACTTATCTCAAGGGAATATTTTATATCTCCGTTAAGAGACTATGAATTCCATCTTGAGAATATATGTTCCATCAACACTAAGTGTGGCTGCCCAACATACTGAGGTTTTGACCGTTACTTTAGATCTCACTCCTGATATATCAAAGCAACCTATACCTCATGATCAAGTCCATTATTTTCTCAGGATTAAGAGTTTATGCAAATAAAAGTCGTGAGATTTATTATTCATTTGACAGTCGTTAGGAGAATAATAATCTCACAGCGGTCCAGTTCAATATGTCTTAACTCCTAAAATATATCAACATATCAACTAGAAGTCACCACTTCCATGATCAAGACAAATCATCTTAGTTGATACGTTATAGTCTTCGCAGATGAAATGCCCAATTTCATCACCGACTACGAACTATAAATTCTGAGTTTACAAAGAACTTGTAATTTATTTCTTCTGTGACTTTTCACATAAATCACATACTATGCATCTCATGGACTATATGATAATGTCCAAATATTCATGTTACCATTATTTTAGATAAGAAATAAACAACTTTATTAAACACAACATTAAGTCATACATAATGTCATACATAATGTCATACAATAGGATTTAAGGGCACATATCCTAACACAATCTTCTCTAGTTGGAGATTGAAGTCGCGTACTGGGATCCGTGCAATTGGTTAGTCACGTACTGGGATCCGTGCAATTGGTTAGTCACGTACTGGGAGCCGTGCATTGAAAGGAGAGATTGTCACTACAGAACAAGTTCAATTGAGTTTGGGGTAAGGGTTCAACTGTAGGTTGGTATAAGGTACTAGAATTCCTATACTTGTCACCGCTTGTTATGATAATAGTGAATTCTCGAGAGTGGTGACCTTAAAATCACCCGATGGGGTTTTTGTCGTGTAAGTTTTCCCTATTTGTAAACAAATCACCTTGTCAATTTATTTTCCGTTGCATATTTTAGTTAATTGGTGATTTATTTGTGCTACCACGCGTTTGCATGAAAATTTATTAATTAATAAACTTAGCTAATTAATCAATTAATTAATCACAAGGGGTCAATACATTCTTGGCCTATCAACATATATTGTAGATATTTGATTTTGCACCCATGATTTAATCAAGGAAGATGACTGGAGTGATCATCCATGTACCCCAAAAATTATGATTGCGTGTATTACATGCATCAATTTGTTCTTGCATTAAATGTATCAATTCATTCGTTGCATATCATAAAAATGATCTTGAGATTCTAACGATCATGATGGTATGTCCGGTTCCCAAATCGGACTATTAGATTAAAAGATATTGCATGATCAAGTTTGCACAGTCTACATGCATTGTATGGGGTAAAGCTAATCACGTGTGATTAATTGAAATCAATTTTGATTGGTTAATGATTAAAATTAATTAAATGAATTTATGTGATTGGTGGAATATTTTTCTTAAAGTGAGATTTATTGCATGGGATTAAAACAAATAAGCTAATAATATTTAAAGACTGTGGATAATTAGACTTCTGGGATAATTATATTCAAAATAATTATTTTAAAAGTCATAGTTATCACTTTGGAATGAGGTTTATCATGAAAATAACTTTGAAATTCATCCAAATACAGTCTTAGAGTTGGAAAACACTTCAAAAACTTGCTAATCAAGTAGCAGATTTTAGATTCACGTTCTGAGGCAATTTTGGCATAGTAGAACTCAAAAATCGGACTAGGATATTTCTGACAAAGTTGTAGAGAATCGAATTTCCCTTCAGTTATCAAAATTGTAACTTAATCTGAATTTTTAGTAAAGAGATATGATCAAAATACAAAACTAGTTCTGATTTGAAAAATCACCTTACTCTTATCCAAATCTCTTTTTTTTTTTTAGGATTTTCCCCCATTCATTTTTTGCTGATTTTTTTTTCAGCATTCCAAACTTTATAAATAGGGTATGCCTCTCAAAATTTAGTGGATTCTTTTTACGCTCAAGGAGGGATCCCTCTTGACACTTTTCACCCTCTAGAGAGAGAAACACTTTTTTATGCTCTGAGAGGCACACTCTTTTAGACCTACCAATTGCTCATATTTGCTGATCCCCTCTTTGAAATTAGGGTTTTTCGGTTTCATAGATGATTGAACAAATTTCTTTGAACCCTAAAATATCCTCTCAAGAACAAGAAGTGCTCCATGCAAGAGGTTGTTTTCAATCTCCCTTTTCATTTTCTTTATGTTTTTCTCTTTTGTGATTGATGATGCATGTTTTTCTTTATCCATAACATGTATTGTTAATCATTGTTTTGTTTAAAGCATGATCTTGATTTTTTTATATATAGTTGTTATGATCTCTTTCTTAATTTCAATAATCTGCATATAACCAATACTTTTTCTTAATTAAAAATATATCTGCATCTTTCTTAGATATAAATCTAAATTTTTCTTAGTTAAAAAATAGATCTGCATCTTTCTTAGATGCAGATCTGGATTTTTCTTAATTAAAAAATAGATTTGCATCTTTCTTAGATATAGATCTGAATTTTTCTCAATCAAAAACAGATCTACATCTTTCTTAGATGTAGATCTGGATTTTTTTTTCTTCAAACAAAAATAGATCTACATCTTCCTTAAATGCATATTTGAATTTTTCTCAAATTAAAAATTGATTTGTATTTTTCTTAGATACAGAGTTGATTTTTTTTAACATATGCAGATTTTGAAACAAAGAAAAAGATTATGCATGATCGTGTTTATGTTTGTTTTGTTTGGTTCATATAGCATAAATTTATGTTATGAATGAAATTCTCTTATAAAAAAAAAACTTTTTCAAATTTTTTGAACATGTAAAAAACAGATCGAATTTTTTTTGTTATCAAAAACCATTTTTCTTATCATCACAAAACAAATTTGATCTTTTACCAAACTCCAAATCTTTTTTTTTTATTTCTCAAAAACAGATTTGGCATTTTTAAACAAACCAAAATCAGTTTTTTTTTTTGTTACTAAAACAGATTTGAAATTTTTTAAAATAAAGAAGAGGATTCATTCATAAATAAATTTGTGTGATTTAGTTTTGTTCATATATACAACATGTCATTCATAGCATGCATAAAAAGGTACATTGGTCATAAGAGTCTAGAAGACCAAACTCTGTCTAGGCGGAATGGGTGCCTAATACCTTCCCATTTTGTAACATAGCCTTCGAATTTAGTGTCTTTGGATAGGTAAACCTAGGCTTTATCTTTATTTTTATTTTTGGGTAGATTGTAACTAGAACAAAAAACCATTTATTTTTGGTAGTTTGTAACTAGGACTCAAAACCATGTAATTATTCGTTTATCAAATATGTACCTTTTTATTCAATCAATGATAGAGAAACAATTAACTCATGTATTTTGTATTTAGTTTTTCTTATTTTTTTGTATAAAAAAATAAGTGGTGACTCCACACCACTTACCCCAAAAGAGAGGTGCCTTGAATAAGCACCCAAAAATCTCTTTTTTGAGAGCCACCTTTGTGGTCTCTCTCATCTATGTGCTTCGGCATAGCAAAATTGTGATGTTTAATCTTACATAAATGGGCATTTCTTTTCTCTCTCTTATATGCCCATGCATGCTATTCTCAAAAAGAAAAATATGCAAAGAAAAACAAAAGTAAAAAGAATAAAAATGCTTTTAAATATGATTGCAAGCGTGTTTCTAGGAGATGTGGGAGTTATAGGATGTATCTCAAAGGTGATAGTCCCTATCAAGTAGTTATGATTGTGTGTGAGTGAAATTGATTTTCTCATATCTCTAATCGTCATAATATGAGACACTTATGCACTCTTGATATGTTTTTATACACAACACGTAAATTCTTTTCTACTTTTGATACATGTGCAAGTACAATGTAATTTGGTCATCACAAGAAATACATGTGTCAATATATGCTAACTAAAATATCTTAACTTGTTTTTGAAATATAAAATTGGTTAGACTTGTTGTGTGTGTCTGTGTGTGTGTTTTGGATCTATAAATGCTTTGCATATATGTTGAGAGATGTTTTGAGAGCTTAATATGTTGATTGGATCTATGTTTGAGTAGCTTGCTTGCTGCATTCATCTCTATGTGTTTTTTCATTCTTTGAAAAACTCCTATTCTTCGAGCTCAACAGCTTCTCGACAGCTTCTCTACAGATCCTCAACAAATTCCCTTCTTTCGAGCCTTTTTTCTCCTTTTCTTGATAGATCTTAACAGAATCTCAATCCATCGAGATTTTTGGGTTTCTCCTTAATAGATTCTCGATAGCTTCTTCGATTTATCAAGCCAAATTTTTGAGCTCTCTGTCTACCCGATAGCTTCTCAACAAATTCTTGATCCATCGAGGTAATTTTGCCATCAACAGATCCTCGACACCACCTCGACAGATTCATTTCTATTGAGTTTTAGTGCTCGACAGATCTTGATAGATACCTCGATTCATTTGTCTCTCAATAGAAAATTCTTTTCTATCACTCTAAACACTTTTCTTTCACTCCTATCTCTCTACCTACATGATTTTCGGCCTAGATCAAGCCTCAATCACTTGGTATGTGTTCTTGGACCCTCATTTTACATGCATTCACACATTTTGGAACTAGGTTTTGGGGTTTTTGAAACTTTTTGGGGTTTTTGAGATTTTTGTGAACTTTTTGGGTTGGGTGTTGTTGATTTGATGTTATATGCTCATGTATTGCATTCTCATTGCATTATAACAATGTTTCATGCATTTTAGATGTGTGATTGATTATCATTGATTGTGTGCTG
The DNA here is from genome assembly GCA_032878915.1 of Castanopsis chinensis. Taxonomy (NCBI): domain Eukaryota; kingdom Viridiplantae; phylum Streptophyta; class Magnoliopsida; order Fagales; family Fagaceae; genus Castanopsis; species Castanopsis chinensis. Next base: position 1,999,336 of record JAVQMG010000102.1, read on the forward strand.
GTAGGCTTGAATTAGGTTTATACTTATGATGCTTTTATATTTTGCACATCACATGTTCATGAATTTTTCATGCATACGTCTTTTCCTTTCCATTCTTTGTTTCTGAGTTGTGATTGTGTTCTATTCTATCTCTGTCTCTGTCTCTGTCTCTTTCGGATAGACTATGCCATGGCACTCAAAGAGCGTAAATCCACTTTGGCTTGAAATCTTCTTAGTTTCAGGTCTTTTTCTTCTTATCCCATTCCCTCTTTTCTTGTTCGGTTCCGTGATGAGAAGGCCTAAAAGGACTTCTTAGAGAACTTTCAGAAACGTGGCATTCATCTAGAGCGCCAGGTTATCCTATCAGAATTTTCTGACACTCCTCTCCCCTCTGTCATTTAGACTCGGGGTTGAGAATCTCTACTTGAGAGACCCATGAGGTGTCTCATCATGTTTATATTGGATTTTTACGCCAATATACATGGTATCGATATCTCTGTACCTCATTTTGCCACTACATTTCAAGGTACACGTATCGTAGTTACCCTAAAACTTATATCTAAGGTACCACACATTCCAAGGGTAGTGCATCCTGACTATCCTAGCTATGAGCGTCTTTGTACTGTGTCTACAGATGAGCTTCTGTCTCACTTTTGTGAGACACCTTCCATATGGGGTGGTAAGCAAAACACCCTATACTTGGACCTTGCCAAAGGCCTGAGGTTCCTTAACATGGTGATGACATTTACTCTTACTCCATTGTCTCACTATAACTCTATCATTGAGCCTTGTGCTCGTTTTCTTTTGTCTCTTCTTAAGAATCTTTCTATAGACTTCCCTTCTCACTTCATCATATCTATCCTTGATGTGTATCAGGATATGGTGACTTGTGATAAGCTCATCTTTCCTTTAGCTATCACGTGGATCCTCAAACACTTCTCCATCCCCATTCTTGATTCTCCTGACTTCACCACCATGGGTGCCATCAGCGCCTGTTTTGTTTTGCGGAACGAGGCCCAACTTCAACCAAAGTGCCCACGTGTGGAGATGGATGTTCCTGTGGCCTCTACTATTCCTCCCTCTTCATCAGCTCCTTCCACCTCTATTCCTTCTTCTTCAGCAACTGATGTGACCTTGGAGGCCATCATGGCATAGCTTCAGTGGATGGAGGCTAACTTTGGTGGACATCTTAACTATCTCATAGATGAGATGTGTTAGATTAACACCCGAGTTGGTCACATTACCCGTAGACAGTCATGCCTTGGTGGTTTCAGTCCCTCTCCATCTCCTTCTCTAGAGGCTTCAGCGGATAAGGATGGTGATACTGGTGATGATGAGGATAATGATGCTAGCTCTTCCAGTGATGACGAGATGACGACCTTTTAGTGACTTGCCCTTTGTCATTCGTGACAAAAGGCGGGAGTAGTTTTGGATGAGAGTAGTCTTGTACTTAAAGGGAGAGTTAGTATAGGACTTTTTTTGTTAGGAGGAGTGTGCATATCTTTTTAAGGGATATAGTGAGATTTACATCTACTTTTCTTTTCTTTCTTTGCATTAGCCTATTGTATACCGGTCTTGTGACCATTTATTGACATACATTGTACTTTATTTTTATATATATATGATGATGTATGTTTTTCTTTACCTATCTCTATATGTGTTGTTTCTTTTCTCTCTTTATACACATGTTTCTATATGTATGCAATCTTTATTTCTGTTTCACACAAGATACCTTAATGAGTTTTGTTTAAGTGTTTCAAAATGACAAGTTGTGAAAGTCTACCATGCCATAAACTCTCTTCTTGCAAAGTTTTTCAAGAGTTTATGTTAAGGTTAGATTTAATTTATAATTCAACAAGTGGTTGTGTTTAGTGATTTAAGACTTCTCTCATGATTCATTTGTTTGTTGTGTTTTGTCACGAATTGCCAAAGGGGGAGATTGTTAGGGACATATTTTATGTAATTAGCTAATCCTTTAACAAAACGCACTTTACTTGTAATTGGGTAGCTCTAGGATGGGTTTAGTACTTCAAGAAATAAGTGTTCAAGTTTAGTATTGAAGCCATGCAAATCTGGCATAGAAACAAGTGAAGAATGTGCTGCTCATTAAAGCTCGACAGAAGTCTTAACAGAATCCTTTTTATCGAGAATTACTATTGAAGCTCAACAGAAGCTCGACACAAGCTATATCTGTCGAGAATTAAAAAATCAGGTTTTCTAGATTTGATTACATGCATATCCTTGAGTATTTATGTAGGGTTTCTTTTCTTACAACCCTAAACATATATAAGGATTATTTTAAGAGTCGTCACAAGTTATAGGCCAAGAATGTATTGACCATTTATGGTGAATTAACTAATTAATTAGCCAACTTAATTAATTAAGTCAATTAACATGCAATAAGCATGTGCATAAAAAGAGAATGTAAATACAAGGTTAGTGAAACAGAGAAGTCAATTAATTAAGTCAATTAACACTAATTAAACACTTTAAACAAAACTCATCATGACATCTTAGTGTGAAACAGAATTAAAATATTACATACAATAGAAAAGAAGCATGTGCATAAAAAGAGAAAAGAAACAACACATAAAGTGATAGGTTAAAGAATGTAATAAAAATCTCATTATATATATATATATATCAAATAAATACAAGGTTCGCTATCATAGAGTGGTCACAAGACCAATATTCAAGAACACTGTACCTAAAAGAAAAAGAAAAGACCAATATACAAGAGTGTCAAGGCAAGCATCCATGCGCTCAAGCTAAGCCATGATGGCCTCAAGAGTCACACCACCCACGGAAGAAGAAGGAGCAGAGGTGGATGGAGCAGAAGAGCTGGGTCTCACTCCGTCTAACTGACGCGCCATTGATGTCACCCGTAATAAAGAAGTGAGAAGACTCGAGATAGGAGACAGGCACATGATGAATGATTCTCGTGATAGCAGAAGGGAAAATAAGCTTATCACGGGTCGTCGTATCCTTATAGACATCTATAAGGGAGAGTATGAAGTGAAAGGGAAAGTTTATGGTAAGGTCCTCGATGAAGGGCAACAAAAATCAAGCATGAGGCTCAGTAATCAAATTCTAGTGAGACAAAGCTCGAGCAAGGGGTGTTTTGACGTTCACCCCAAGATGAGGGTGTCTCATAGAATAGAGACATGAGTTCTTCTTTAGACACAATCTTAATATGTGGACAGTCGGGGTAATCAGTATGCAATACCTCCGAGATGCATAGCACATCGGAGATAAGCTTCAGAGTGACTATAATACGAATACCTCGAACATGAGTGTTGAAATGTGGCATGGAGTAATCAAAGTGGTGTATGTTGGAGTAAAACTCCTATATGATCACAATGGAGCAACTGACCGAGATGTCACAAAGGGACTCACAACCCCTACTGTAAATCACAGTAGGTAGGTCAGTATCAGAAAAATCTGAAAGGACAATCTAGCATTTCGAATGAATGCCACGTCTAGAAAAGATCTCTGAGAAGTCCATCCTGGCTTTCTCATCACATAACTCAACTTGTAAAGGGGTAGAATCAGAAGAAGAAGATGCTACCCTAAAATGAAGAGGGTTCCTGGAAGGAGTAGTTTTGCGCTTGGGTGCCATGCGTAGACTATTCGATAGAGAGAGAGAGAGATAGAGAGAGAGAGAGAGAGGAGAGTACCAACAAGATCAATATCAATAAGAAGAAAAAAGAAGGTACGTATGCATGAAAATTGCATGAACATGTGACATGCAACAATAAAAACATCATGAGCTTAGCCCAATCTAAACCTATCAGCACACAAGATTTCAACATAGAGAACACACATCTAAAATGCATGAAACATTGTGAAAATGCAAGTGTGATAGCATACATGATCATTTAAACAAAATGCAACCAAAAAATTTTGCAAAAAAACCTCATCAATTTTGAAAAACCCCAAAAATTTTTAAAAACCCCAAAAACTTAAGTCTAAATGAATGAAATGCATGATAAAAGATAGAAAAAAGATCATACCAGATGAAGAACACAAGATTTGGGCCGAAAATCAAGTGAGGAAGGTGAAGAGGTTGAGTGAGAAGTGTTTGGGAGAGAGAAAATTGTGTTTCTATCGAGAGAGATCAGAGAGAAATGAAGAAAAATCACGCTGAGGCTATATGTAGAAAACATGAAGCTCGATGGATCGAGAGTTGTCGAGAACTAATTCTTGACAGATTTATTTGTCGAGGTGCTATTGAGAGCTATCAACGGGAAAGAAATTTCGATGGATCGAATAGCTATAGAGAATCTATCGAGCAGACAAAAAGTTTCTCGATGGATCGAGAATCTGTCGAGAAGCTATCGAGACAAATTCTCAAAAGCTTCGATGGATCGAGATTGCGTTAACTTTTGTCAAGAAGGGAAGATCAAAGATCTCGATGGATAGCTTAGTGTCGAGAGCTATCGAGATGTGCAAAAACAGATTTTCAAAGAAGAGAAAAACACAGACATGAATGCAATCAAGCATGCTACTCTACCAAAGATCCAATCAACATTTTAAGCTCTCAAAAACAAATCTCAACAAGAAAAATGTCAAGCATATAGATCCAAACACACACACACACACACTAAACAAGTCTAACTAATTTTATATTTCAAAAACAAGTCAAGACAGTTTAATGAGCATACATTAAACACATGTATTCCTTGTGATAGCCAAATCACATTGTACATGAACATGTACCAAAAGTAGCAAAGAATTTGGGTGTTGTGTGTGAAAAACATCACAAGATTGCATAAGTGTCTACATGTTATGACGATTTAAGATATGAGAAAATCAATTTAACTCACACACAATCATAGCTGCTTGATGAGGACTATCACCTTCGAGGTATATCTTATAACTCCCACATCTCCTAGAAGACACACTTGCAATCATATATAAAGCATTTTGATTCTTTCTGCTTTTATTTTTCTTTGAATATTTTTCTTTTATAAAGCATAATATGTATGGGCATATAAGAGAGAGAAAAGAAATATCCAATTATGTTAAGCTTTTGACATTGCACTTTTACTATGTTGAAGCATATAGATGTCATTTCATGATTGGTGGGTAACAATGGTGAGATGGTTATTTATGCCTTTTTCTTAGGATTTTTTAGTCCTTCTCATCAAAAAAAGTGATACGAGTGTTAAGTACAAGATATTATTTAATCTTTCTCATCACAAACACAAGCCACAAAGCTCACTTACTTAGTTGTGCATAAAGATGCTCATCTAAGTTACAAAAGATACAAAATTTAGAAAACTTTATTTCAATGGCCATCCAAGGTACACAAGTCATTGTACACAAAACACACATTGTTTTTATATTTTTTTTATTTTTTAATTTTTTATTTTAATGAAAAAAATAGAGCAAAACTAAAAATAAACAAACAAAAACATGTTAAACGAAGCAAAGCATAAAAACTAGAAGCAAATGCAGGAGGAAGGAGGAGGAGAATCAATGTATGGAGATAACACCAATGTTTTGGTGAAGGAATTCAAACTATTTGCTATCAAGAGGTTTGGTGAACAAATCAATCTTCTAATCATCAGTGTGATTAAACTTAAGAGTAAGTGTATCATCTTCGACAAGCTTCCGAATAAAGTGATGTGGAATGTCTATGTGTTTAGTTTAAGAATGTTGAACAGGATTCTTAGAGATGTTGATGGCACTGGTATTGTCACAATAGATGGTAAGATGTTCTTAAAGAATACCATAATTAAGGAGAAGTTTTTGCATCCATAGAAGTTGGTGCAACAGCTACCGGCAGCAATGTATTAAGCCTCTGCAATGGATAATGAGATGAAATTCTGTTTTTTGCTCATCCAAGAGGCAATATTATTACTCACATAAAAACTACCCCTTGAAGTACTCTTTCTATCATCAGCATTCCCAGCCCAGTTTGTGTTAGAATACCTAGCTAAGACATCATTGGTGTCTTTGCTATACCACACACTGAAATCGGCAGTGGTTTTGACATACGTTATGATTCTTTTCATAGCAATCATATAAGACTCTTTGGAATTAGCCTGATATCTAGCACACATTCCCACATTGTAACTAATGTCAGGTCTACTAGCGGTAAGGTAAAGAACACTACCTATCATGCTTCTATATAGAGAAGAAACAACACTTTTTTCCAAACAATAAATAGTGAGTTTAACATTTGGGCTCATGGGGGTTCTAACAGAACTAGCAGATTCCAAACTAAACTTTTTCACAAGATTTTTAACATATTTAGATTGAGATATGAATACACCTAACTCTTGCTGACGGATCTGCAACCCAAGGAAGTGATTTAACTCTCCAGTCATGCTTATCTTGAACTCGGCCTGCATGAGTTTGGAGAAACAATGAGCAAGTTCATCTTTTGTCTACCCGAAGATGATATCATCAACATAGACTTAAGCAACTTTCAACTTGTTGCCTTCCCTTTTGATGAAGAGGGTTTGATCAGCTTTTCCTCTAGTGAAACCATGTGAGATCAAGTATTGTGTAAGCTGATCATACCAAGCTCTAGGGGCTTGCTTTAAACTATAAAGTGCCTTCTTAAGGTACAACACATAATGCAAAAAGTGTGGATCACTGAATCCTTTTGGTTGAGCCACATAGACATCTTCTTTAAGGAACCCATTCAAAAATGCAATCTTTACATCCATTTGGTAAAACTTGAACTTCAAATGACATGTCAGGGTTAGGAGAATCCTGATGGACTCCATACGAGCTACAGGAGCAAATGTCTCATCACAGTTTACTCCTTCCATTTGAGAGTATCCTTGAGCCACAAGACGAGCCTTGTTTCAGATCACATTACCCTCCTCATCAATCTTGTTGCGGAAAATCCATTTTGTGCCAATGATGTGCTCACCTTCTAGTCTAGGTACTAGAGTCTAGACATCATTTTTTTGAAACTAAAGTAGTTCATCGTGCATTGCCTCAACCCATCTTTCATCCTAAAGAGCTTCAACAACCTTGGTCAGTTCAGCCTGCAACAAATAACAAGAGCAACACTTTTATCAACTGTACGCTTCCTTAGTGTAAGTTCATTCATATTTCTCACAATGACTTCAAGAAGATGATTCAACTTGATCCTTGAGGAAGGTCGTTTCTCTTCATGAGATTCGGAAACAGGTGAGATAGATATTGTTAGGATGTATGCTCTTAAATCCTATTGTATGATGCTATGTGTGACTTAATGTTATGATAAATATAGTTGTTTTATTATTATCTAAAATAATGATAACATGAATATTTGGACATTATCATCTAGTCCATGAGATGCATAGTATGTGATTTATGTAAAAAGTCACAGAAGATATAAATCACAAGTTCTTTGTAAACTCAGAATTACAGTTCGTAGTTTGTGATGAAATTGAGCATTTCATTTGCAAAGATTATAACATATCAACTAAGATGATTTGTCTTGATCATGGAAGTGGAGACTTCTAATTGATATGGTGATATCTTTTAAGAGTTAAGACATATTGAACTGGACCGCTGTGAGATTTATTATTCTTCTAATGACTGTCAACTGAATAATAAATCTCACAACTTCTATTTGCATGAACTCTTAATCCTGAGAGAATAATGGACCTAATCATTCGGTATAGGTTGCTTTGATATATTAGGAGTGAGATCTAAAGTCACGATCAAAACCTTAGTATGTTAGGCAACTACATTTAGTGTTGATGGAACATATATTCTCAAGATGAAATTCTTAATCTTTTAACGAGATATAGAACATTCCCTTGAGATAAGTTTAATGGGTTTGGTTATTCAGAGTGTTAGGCCTAACCACTTTAGTAAGGAGATACTAAAGTATATATTTATGAAATTGAATTACATAAATATATGATGAATAACTTAAAGTATTAAACCGGGTACATAAGGATTAAGATGCAGTAATTTTCAAAGTGGTAGTCTATATTTATGACTTTGTATTACTACGAATATTTTATGAATGAGTTGCATGTATAATAAAGTCTTGGGATATAATTTATTAATTAGGTCTAGAGTGTAATTATATTTATATAGTGGTATTAAATATAATTAATGATAACTTTGGACTTGTCAAGACTTGACAGAAAAGTCCAAGGCCCATTAGAACTAGTAAATTATTGGTCTCTTTTGGTCCCACTCCAAGCCACACACTAAAGCCCAATTGAAAAGGCCCAGTAGGTTAGCCCAATTAGATAATCAGTTAGTTATAAAGGGAGAAACATACATAATTTTTTTTATTAGAAAAAGAAAAAGAAAGAGACATCATTGTGAAATTGTGTGTATGTGTGAGTGAAGCCACTCGGTAATTTTCCCTTGGAAACTGATTGAAAGACCACACTTCTTGGGCGTAAAGTGGAATTGGAGTGAAGAATAAAAGTGTTCCCAAGTACTTTTAATCTTTTTTTTTAATTTCACCACACCGAGGTACGCTATCTTGTTCTTAAATTCTAGAATTTACATAATGCGTGTTGTTAATCATGAATGAAATAGATCCATGTTTGTTGTTTCCGCTGTGTATTTTGTATGAGATACAAAACTAGATTTTCCAATAGATATGTCTGTTGAACCTTCTACAACACTAAGAGTACTGAATGTACTTGGAGATGCAGGCTCTTGATCAACAATTTCTTAAACATCCTTAGGCTCGAGAGGAATAATTTCTTTCGGGATTTCCTTACTAATTTCTCAGAACTGTACTTTGAAACTTCATTAATAGTAACATTGATAGTTTCCATCACCTTTTTGGTTCTTTTGTTGTATACTCGATAAACTTTACTTGTAGCGAAGTATCCTAAAAATATTCTTTCATTGCTTCGAGAGTCAAATTTTTCCACATTCTCTCTATCCTTGAGAATGAAACAAGTACTTCCAAAGATTCTGAAATACTTCACATTTGGCTTCCTTCACTTCCATAACTCATAGGGAGTTTTCCTGGTACCGGGTCTGAAATACTTCCTATTAACCATATGACACGTAGTGTTAATGGCTTCTCCCCACAAGTTTCTAACCACATCCTTATTGTGCAACATGGCTCTAACCATCTCCTAAATAGCCCTGTTCTTTCTTTCTACTATACCATTTTGCTGAAGAGTAATAAGAGTAGAGAATTCTTAAGAAATACTTGATCTAGTGCAAAAGAACTCCATGTATGAGTTCTCGAATTCTTTACCATGATCACTTTGAATTCAATCAATCTTTAAGCTCTTCTCATTTTGCAATCTTGTGCACAAGGCTTCAATGTGCTCAGGATCATCTGACTTGGATCTTAGAAGAATGACCCAAGTGTACCTAGTAAAGTCATCTACCACAACCATGATGTATCTCTTTCCACCAAGAGACTCGGTTCTGGTTGGACCCATGAGATTCAGATGTAGTAGCTCCAATGATTTAGAAGTAGCGGATGTCTGAGTGCTTGGATGTTTAGTTTTTATCTATTTCCTAAGTTGACATGGTCCACACACAGCATTGTTCACTCTACTGAGCTTTGGCATCCCTAAAACTGATTCATGCTTAGTTACAATTGAAAGATGTTTGTAACTAGCATGTCATCCTTTGGTGCCATAGATCTTCATTTGGAAAATGAATACTATTGCACACAATATTAGCATTAGGGACCAATCTATAACAATTGTCTAGAGTGTGAGCACCACTTATGAGTTTTTTTCCAGATTCATTCAACACAAGGCATTTCCCCTTTGAGAATAGAACCATAAAGTCTTGATCGCATATCTAACTTATGCTCAACAAGTTCACTCTCAAACCTTCTACATATAGCACATTTGCAATGTTTGGCAGTCTAGCTAGAGAGATGCTTTCCTTCCCTTTAATTTGTGATTTTCTCCTATCACCGAAGGTGACATTACCACCTTTCTTAGACTCGAAAACCTTAATGGTCTGTTTGGATTGAGGGAGAGGGAGGGGGAGTAGAGTAGAGTAGAGTAAAGAATATTTAGCACAAAATTAGCTTATTTTTAGCCAACACTACTCTACTCCTCTCCACTCTCCCTCATTTTCCCCTCCATACAAACAGGCCATAAAGAGAGATCGGCCTCCAGTCATGTGTCTTGAGCAGCCACTATCAAGGTACCACAAACATGTGTCCATAACCTTAAATCTGGACTTCATCATGAAGCACACTTCCTGCTTAGATGACAAATTAGTAGGAATGGTGTTTTCTCCCATCTACCATTTATGAATGAAGCTTTTAACTTCCATTCTTTTCATTCTGAGACAATCTGCTTTCTTCTTTGTCATGCTAAATCTTTTCCAATAATCATCTTGATGGATTTCAAATAACTTTTAGACTTGGATTTTTTGATACACTCAATCAAGTAGAGATTAGAAAAACAAGATGTATTTGAAACAAAAGATATTTTCATGCCAGTTGCAACCATGACAACAAAGGTCAATGGATCACATAGCAAAGATTAATCCCTAATCAGAGTGTGTCCACTCTGATACCACTTGATAGACCAAGAATGTATTGATCCCTTATAGTAAATTAACCAATTATTTAGCCAAGTTAATTAATTAAGTCAATTACATGCAATACACGTGGTAGCACAAACAAATTACCAAATAACTAAATGTAGTGGAAAATAAATTTGACACAGTGATTTGTTTACGAATGGGGAAAACCTCCAAGGCAAAAACCCCATCGAGTGAATTTAAGGTCACCACTATTATTAAAACAAGCGGTTACAAGTAAAGGAATCCCAGTACGTTATGTTAGGATGTGTGTCCTTAAATCCTATTGTATGATGCTATATATTTTATTATGTATGATATTATATATGACTTAATGTTGTGTTTAATAAAGTTTCTTTATTATTATTTGAAAATAATGGTAACATGAATATTGAGACATTATCATATAGTCCATGAGATGCATAGTATGTGATTTATGTGATTTAGTCACAAAAGATATAAATTACAAGTTCTTTAGAAACTCAGAATTATAGTTCGTAGTCGGTGATGAAATTGGGCATTTCATCTACGAAGATTATAACATATCAACTAAAATGATTTGTCTTGATCATGGAAATGGAGATTTCTAGTTGGTATGTTGATATGTTTTAAGAGTTAAAACATATTGAATAGGACCGTGTGAGATTTATTATTCTCTTAACGACTGTCAAATGAATAATAAACTCATGACTTATATTTGCATGAACTCTTAATCCTGAGAGGATAATGGACCTGACCATGAAGTGTAGGTTGCTTTGATATATCAGGAGTGAGATCTATAGTTACAGTCAAAATCTCAGTATGTTGGGCAGCCATATTTAATGTTGATGGAATATATATTCTCAAGATGGGATTCATAGTCTCTTAATAGAGATACAAAATATTTCCTTGAGATAAGTTTAATGGGTTTGTTATTCAAAGAGTTGGGCCTAACCACTTTAATAAGGAGTTACTAAAGTATATATTTATGGAATTGGATTTCATAAATATATGATGAACAACTTAAAGAATTAAACCAGGTACTCAAGGAATTAAGATGTAGTAATAAACAAAGTGGCAGTTTATTTTCATGACTTTGTATTACTATGAATATTTTATGAAGGGGTTGCATGTATAATAAAGTCTTGGAATATAATTTATTAATAAGGCGTAGAGTGCAATTATATTTATATAGTGGTATTAAATATAATTAATGGTAATTGTGGACTTGTCAAGAGTTGACAGAAAAGCCCAATGCCCATTGGAGCTAGTGTCTTATTGGTCCCTTTTGGTCCCACTCCAAGCCACACACTTAAGCCCATTTGGAAAAACCCAAAAGGTCAGCCTAATTAGATAATTAGTTATATATAAAGGGAGAAACACACAGAATATTTCTGTAGAGAATTCGTAGTGAATTTTTAAGAACACTCTTGTGAAGTGGTATAAAAAAAATGTTAGACACTTTTTGACATTCTCCCTTTGGAACTGGTTAAGAGACCACACATCTTGGGCATTAGTGGAATTGGAGTGAAGATTGAAAGTGTTCTCAAGTGTTTCTGATCTTTGAGTTTTGAAATTCACCGCTCAAAGGTACACTCTCTTGTTCTCAAATTCTAAAACTTAAATAGTGCATGTTAACTTTTATGAATGATGTAGATCTGTTTATATTTTTCGCTGTGTATGTTTGTATGCGATACAAGCATATTTATATAATTCCATCAAATGGTATCAGAGCGATCTTCATTAACATATTTGTTTAACATGTTTTTGAGTTTTGGAATTAGTAAGAATGATTTCATGTTGTTAGAAAATAGTTTTCTGCATGATCGTTGAAATTATTGTTTGATAAAAACTGTTTTTGATGATATGATGTTGTTTAAGTTTTAGTTTAAGTATGTTAAACTGAACTTTGAGGCTATAACATCAATGAAATTCAGTTTTGATATCCATTTATGTTCATAATGATCGTATGATGGTTGTTTTGTACATGAAAACGTTAAAAAACTGTTTTTGGAAAATTCTGGAAAATTCAAAATTCGCGAAGCTAGATCAATCGAGAATCTGTCGAGGATCGATCGAGAACTGTTGATCCAAAATTTTTTCTAAGTGTTTTTCCACATATAAAATATCAAGGCTATGTGTAATTATATTATGCATGTTTTATACTTAAAAACCTTTGTTTTAAAACATCTAGTGGGAGAGAGATACAAGGGTTGCATCTCACGGCCTCTATTGTCGGTTTATTGTAGTGTAATTAAGCACCTCGCCTTGGCATATATGCCTTGCACCCTTCGGAGGGTGTTTAATTCATGGTACTACAAGTTAAACTTCTTAATGATGAATAATATGTGTTTTTATATTAAGAATGACCACGCTTCCGTGGAGTTACTTAATGACTCACATAGAATTCAGTCAATGGTGTACACTAGACTAAGTTTAATGTTAATCTCCCTTCGGAGCTATGTCATTATTACTTGGAGGCTAAAGTTAAAATGGCATATTATTAATGTTTGATAAGAGTTATCATGATAACACTAATAATGAGAATAGTTTTCAATCAATCATAGTGTTTATAATTTATTTGCTTCCAAGGAATTTTAAACATGGGATTGAGTTGTCGTTACATATATTATTTTATGGTTTTATTAAGGTTCCATATTATATGCTTATATGCTAAATTGATAATGTTCAGTTTACTTATTATATTCATGTTTATTATTTTCAGATTTGAACATGGCATCATTTAGCCCACTTGTTTCTATTTTTAATCAAAACAAACTGACTGGATTCAACTATGTTGACTGGAAAAGAAACTTGGACATTGTTTTAACTACTGAAGAGCATAAATATGTGTTTACTCAACCATGTCCTAGCTTTCCTTCATTAGATGCTCCTCTAGAGGAAAAACAACGATATGATCGTTGGCAGAAATCTAATAAAATGGCCAAGTGCTAAATCCTAGTGTCTATCTCAAATGTTCTATAGCATCAAATGCAAGATGTAGAACTAGCTTCGGACATTATGCTAAGTCTGAAGGAGATGTTTGGTGAGCAAGGCCGTTTAGGAAGGCAAGAAACCATGAGGCAAATTTATAATACCAAGATGGCTGAAGGTAGTTCAGTAAGAAAGCATTGTCTTACAATGATTTCTAACCTGAATACATTGGAAGTTTTAGGTGCCGACATTAATGGAGAATTCCAAGTGGATATGATACTCCAGTCACTACTAGAATCATTCAAGGAATTCAGACTGAATTATAATATGAACAAAAAAGTTTATTCTTTGTCTGAATTAATGAATGAGTTAGTGGCGGTGGAAGGCATCCTTGGTACTTCTAATGTTGAAGCCAATATTGGTGAAGCTTCTACTTCTCAACCTAAGTCGAAAGGCAAGGGTAAGAAGAAGAAGAAGAACTTCACTAACAAGAGGGTAAGCAAATTGCCTTAAGGCTTGCTGACAAAGGAAAGAAGCTCAAAGGAAAGTGCTTCCATTGTGGTGAAAAAGGACATTGGAAGAGGAATTGTCCAAAGTTTAAAGTTGCCAAGAACAAGGGTAATAAAACTTCCTTTCTTCTTGAAATATGTTTGGTACAGAATCCCATGGATTCCTGGTGTGTGGATTCAGGTTGTACTAATCATATCTGCAATTCTTTGCAGGGGTTTCAGGAGACCGGAAAGTTGAGTGAAAGGGAATTGTTTCTTACTTTGGCTGATGGAAGCAGAATTCCGGTTGTAGCTATTAGTGTTGTTAATTTGTGCTTTGAGTCTAGGGTTTTAATATTGCAAAACTGTCTGTTTGTACCTAATGTGCATAGGAATTTAATTTCTGCAACTTATTTGGGTAAACATGGATATTGTGTTATCTTGAAAGACAATGTTGTAATAAAGAAGGATAAAATTTTTATCTATTCTGGCAATATTGTTGATGGTCTATATATTTTAACTCCTGTTAAGCATGAATTACATAATTCTGAATTAGATAGTAACTCTCATGTAAAATCATTAAAGAGAAAGTTTCCTTCTAATGATGCATATCTTTGGCACTTGCGTTTAGGTCATATTAATTCAAACAGAATTCAAAAACTGATCAAAGATGGACTCTTAGAGCCCATGGACTTTGATGAATTTCCAGTTTGTGAATCTTGTTTGGAAGGTAAAATGACCAAGCGACCTTTTAATGCAAAAGGTAGAAGAGCCCAAGAGTTGCTTGAATTAGTTGATACGGATGTATGTGGTCCTATGTCAACCCAAGCAAAAGGAGGTTATGAGTATTTCATCACTTTCACAGATGATTACTCAAGATATGGTTATGTGTACCTAATGAGATGGAAGCCCGAAGCTAAGATCAAGAGCTTCCCGATCTTCATTGTTGATGAACTGAAGAACTTTACAGCTAATATCTTCCTCAAGTTGGTGTGTTAGTCACGTACTAGGATCTGTGCATCATTGGTTAGTCACCTACTAGGATTCGTGCATTGAACGGAGAGATTGCCATTATAATACAAGTACAATTGGGTATTAGGGTAAGGGTTCAACTGTAGGTTGGTATTAGGTACTGAAATTCCTTTTACATGTAACCGCTTGTTGTTTTACCCCACCCCATATCAACAGGGTGGGGTAAAATTGTCATCTTTAAGCGCATGCACACATACACGTGCAAAATATTTTTTTAATACAAATGCTAATCATTATAAATTTCAATGAGAACAATGAGTTACATAAGTTGTCTAGTTTGTTGATTATATATATTAAAGTTGCTTAGTTTGCAATAAATGTTAGGGTCACATTTTATTATAATTGGTTAATCCTTTGACAAAATGCACTTTACTTGCAATTAGGTAGATCTAAGATGGGTTTAGTACTTCAAGAAACATGTTGTTCAAGTCAAGTATTAAAGACATGAAGATTGGTTCAAGAAACAAGTGAAGAAAAGTTGTTCATTAAGTCTCGACAGATAGCTCGATAGATGCCTACTATCAAGACTTAATATGAAATTCAATAGATAGCTCGATAGTAACTCAATCTATTCGGCCCAGTCTTGTATATTTTTTTGGGGTTTCTTTTCTCACAACCTTAGACATATATAAGGCTTGTTTTAAACACCTTCACACACGAATACAAAGACAAAGAGACATATATTCTTTGTGTGAAGCTACTGTGTTTGTACCCCATAGGGTTTTGTAACCAAGTGCTTCCAGATCTTCATTATTGATGAAGTGAAGAAATTTACATCCAACAACATCTGTTCAATTTGTTGGAGTTAGCCATGTATTGGGATCGTGTAAAGGGTTAGTCACAAATTGGAGATTTGTGCATCAAAGGAAAAAAGGCTACTACAAGATCAAGTCCAATTAGGTATTGGAGTAAAAGTTCAACTGTAGGTTGGTATTTTGGAATAGGCCAAGAGTAGTTGGTAAGATTTCTTATACTTGTAACCGTTTGATTATTGATTAGTGGATTCTTAAGAGTGGTGACCTTAAAATCACCTGGTGGGGTTTTTGCTTTGTGAGTTTTGTCAACAAATCACCGTGTCAAATTTATTTTCCACTGAATTTAGTATTTTTGGTGATATGTTGGTGCCTTCATGTTTTGCATGTAATTGAACTGAATTAATCAATTTGGGTAATTAAATTAATTAACCGGGGTTAAGCTATCTTAACCTAATAAGTGGTATCAAAACAAGCACACTCTGATTAGATTTTAATCTTTGCTGTGTGATCCATTGACCTCTGTTGTCATGAAAACTCTTGATTGTTTTGATTTGTATGATCCTATGTTGAATGATGATGATGATATTCAAGGTGCTTATTTTAAGCTTTATAAATATTGTAAAATTAAAAGCTAATTTTAAAATGGTCAAACTTGAAAAAGATGAATTGATTACAAAATTTGATGAAGAAAATAATTTGAATGTGAATTTAAAGAATTAATTTTTATCTCAGGTGGACAAAATTAAGAGTTTGGAAAAGCAACTAGTTGAATCTAAAACTGAAATTGAAAAATTAACTAGTTCCAAACTTGTTGTTGAGTCTAACTCAAAAGAAAAATTTTTTTATATTCCTTCATTTGAAAGGAATTATAAAGAGTTGAAGGCTAATATTGCTAGGATAGACAAAGGAAAAAAAATCTGATATTAATGCTGACGTTTTGAAACCTATGTCTAAAACTCCTCCTAGGTTGAATAAAAAATCAGAATTTGTCCCCACTTGTCATCATTGTCATATTGTTGATCATATTAGGCCAAATTGTCCTAATTTAAGGTCTTTGTTAACTTCTAAGGTTAGACAACCTTCTAGGAAGCCTTGTAGTTCTAAAACTACTCATATTTGTCAGCATTGTGGTGCTTTCGGTCACACTCGCCCTAACTGTTTCAAGCTATTTCCTCATAAGTGAGTGTCTCATAGGTCTCATCCTTTATCTAAAGACTCTGTACCTATTCTTGGTAAGTTATTAAAAAATTTGAGCTTTTTAACTCAATTTCAGGGGAACTCTAATTCCTCTATATCCTTTAGTAGTCAGACTAAGACACGTGTCTTTTCATCTTCATGGCCAAGACTCATGTTGTGTGGATGATAAAGGATCTTAAGACTTAATTTTCATTCTATTTGTTAGCTGTCTTAATTCTTTCTATCTAAAGTAGAACTTTCGTGCTTGATTTCTTATTTGTTTTTGGAATCATGCTTTCATGCATTATATTGTTTTTGAATTGATTTATTTTTGCATGTGCATCTATTTTATTCCTTTTATTGCTTTTAAGAAAAAAATTTAAAAAAATGAAGATTTTTGAAAAAAATACAAAAATAGTGTATGTTCTGTGTATATTGGTACTTATGTACCTTTGAATGGTCATTGAAACAAAATTTCTTAACTTTATATCTCTTGTAGCTTAGATGAGCATTTTCATGCACAACTAAGCAATGTGAGCTTTGTGGCTCATTTTATGTGATTTGTATGATTTGGTTGATCTCTTATCTTTCATATCTTAAATCACTTTTTTCAATGGGAGGGGCTAGAAAATTCTACAAGAAAGGCATAAATGACCATCTCACCACTAAAACTCGTCAATCATAAAACATCTGTGTGCAATTCATATTAGTCGTACTCGGTAAGGTGTAGCACTTTCACAGCAAAATAAGGGTGTTCAAGCTTACATAATTAGGTATATTCTTTTCTCTCTCCTATATGCCCATGCATGATATGCTTAAAAAGAAAAATATGCAAAAAACATGATGACAGGCCACAAACGCGTTGACCCCTTGTGATAACTTAGATTAATTAATTAGCCCAGTTATTAATTAATCAAATTAACATGCAATATCACGTGGCAGCACAAACAAATCACCAAAACTAAGTTATGCAGCGGAAAATAAAATGACACGGTGATTTGTTTACGAATGGGGAAAACCTGACGGCAAAAACCCCACCGGGTGATTTAAGGTCACCACTCCCAAAACTCCACTATTATCACAGCAAGCTATTACAAGCAAGGAATCCCAAGTACCTTACCAACTTACAGTTGAAACCTTACCCCAATACTCAATTGGACTTGCTCTGTAGTGACAGTTTCTCCTTTTGATGCACGGCTCCTAAGTACGTGACTAACCAATTTGATGCGCGGATCCCAGTACGCGACTTACTCCTTTGCACGAATCCCAGTACGTGACTCACTCACCAACTTGAGGAAGAAGAATGTTGGCTGCAAAGTTTTTCACTTCATCAACAATGAAGATTAAGAAGCACTTGGTTACAAAACCCTAAGGCGCAAAGACGCAGTAGCTTCTTTCAGAGAGAATAAGGCTTCGGTCACCTTTTGCATATGTTCTCCTTGTATTCTCTTATGTGACGGCCTCAAAAATAAGCCTTATATATGCCTAAGGTTGTGAGAAAAGAAACCCTACACAAATACAAAAGCCTGGCCCAAAAATCAGATCTGGAAATCTGAATTCCCGTAACCTCGATAGATACCTCGATCGATCGGGCAGCTGTCGAGCCTCATTAAATCTCGATAGATACCTCGATAGATAGCTATCTGTCCAGCAGCTATCCGCAGGTGTCCACCAGGTGTCCAGCTTTAGTACACACTTTTTCTTCACTTGTTTCTTGGTCCAATCTTCATGGCTTTAATACTAGATTTGAACAACATGTTCTTTGAAGTATTAAACACATCCTAGATCTACCGAAATACAAGTAAAGTGCGTTTTGTCAAAGGATTAGCCAACTACATAAAATAGCGACATATGTTAACAAACTTGAATTACATATGTCCTAACACATGAAAAGCAAAAAAGAATCAAAATGCTTTTAATATGGTTGCAAGCGTGTTTCTAGGAGATGTAGGAGTTATATGATATAACTCGAAGGTGATAGTCCCTATCAAATAGTTATGATTGTGTATGACTGTGTTTGATCCTCCTTTATCAATACTTGTCATATAATGATGCTCTTGCTCTCTTGCAAAAGTTTCACACACAACACACATAATTTTTGCTACCATCACAAAGAATACATGTGGTAGTATATGCTTTTTAAACTCTCCAAACTTGTTTTGAAATAAAATTTGGTTAGACATGTTTTGTGTGTTTTGATTTAGGAATGCTTTGCATCTAGAGTTGAGATTGTCTTTCTATGCTTAAACATGCTCTTTGAATGCTTGCTTTGATGGCTATCTTGTTTGCATTTTTCTTGTGTTTTTCTCCTCCTCAAAATCTCTTCTTTAGGGCTCTCGATAGATACATCGATACCTTCTCTATACCTACACGACACTTCCTCGATACAAGCCTTTCTATTGAGCTTTGTAAGTTTTTTTAGATACCTCTCAAAAGATAGCCCAATCCATCAAGCCAAATTCTTTGGGATCGCTGTCTACTCGATAGCTTCTTGATACCTTCCTCGATCTATCGAGAATTTTTGCTATCGACTCCTTCTTGATACCACTCAATCAATCAAACTTTTGTCCTCCAAAGAAGCTTAATACCTCCTCGATCTATCGAGCTGCGTTTTCTTTATATAGTTTGAGGTCCAACCCGATTTTATCATTTCTTAAATATTTTGATCTCTCTCTCTCTCTCCTCTCGTGACCTAAACACCTGTCTCTCTCAAAAATCACTCCATCCATCATCTTTTTGGCCTAATCCAAGTCTCCCTCCCTTGATAAGTGTTCTTGATCTCTTCCTTTTCCTTTTCTTTATGCATTCATGCATCATTTGACCTAAGTTTTCTTTTTTGGGAAATTTTTGGGGTTTTGTAATTTAGTCAAAAATTTTGGTTTAGGTGTTGTTGAAATGAACTCATATGATCATGCACTGCATTCTAAGTTCATTATAACTCTGTTTCATGCATTCTAGGGTTTTGTGCTTGATTATATCTTATGAGTGCTATTAGGTTGGATTGGGTTTTACCCATAATGCAATTTCTTTGCACGTCACATGTTTATGCATCTTCATGCATTGAACGTCTCTTTCCTTTTTTCCTGTGCCTTAGATATTTGGATTGTATTTCTATTCTTATCTTTGTCTCTCTCATTTAGTCTCCTCATCATGGCACCCAAAAAGTTTGTTCCTTCTAAAAACACGATTCATCATGGTTTGTCTTCTTCTTCTTTTCCTCCTGATTTTGTCTGGTTCCGTGATGAGAAGGCACGAGATGACTTCTCTGAGAACTTTTTTGATCGAGTGATTCATTTGGAATGCCAGGTGATTCTATCTAATTTTCCAAACACACCTTTACTCGGTACATTTAGCCTTTGGGGATGGGCTTCTCTTTGTGAGAAAACCTCGAGGTGTTCAGACGTGTTCATACAGGAGTTTTACTCCAACATGCACGCCATTGATACCTTTGTACCTTGCTTTACTACAATATTCTATGGTACACGTATCATAGTCACCCTGAATTTCATTTCCAAGGTACTACATGTCCCTAGGGTGGATCATCCAGATTACCCTAGTCATCCTCATCTCTCTTCCCTCTCTAGAGACAAGTTGGCCTCACTCTTCTGTGAGAAGGCCATGTTTTGGGGAGCTACCCTTAATTTCTCCACACTGAGTTTACTAAGGGTCCACGGATCCTTAATATGGTGATGACCTTTGTAATTACTCCACGGTCTCACTATAATACTATCACCGAGCCTCATGCTTGTTTTCTACTTTCTCCCATAGAAGGTTTCTCTATAGACTTTCCTTCACACATGATAGAGTCTATCATCGACTACTATTGTAACATAGCTACCCATGATAAGCTATTATTTCCTTCAGCTATCACGTGTATCCTTACACAACTGTATATCACAATCCTTCCCTTTCCTCACTTCTATGATATGGGTGCCATTAGTAAAGAATATATTTGGCGAAGTGCAACACAGCTTGCTGTAAAGCGGCTGCCAATGGAGTCTTCTGATGTAGCTCCAGCAGATCCTACAACTCCTTCCTCTCGACCTTCTTCATCCTTTGCCCCTTCTTCCTTATCTTGGGCCACTGTCTCCCTTGCTGATATCATGAAATAGCTTCAGCATATGCGTGCTAATTTTGTTAGTCGTCTGGACCTTCTATCCAATGAGATGTGTCAGAAGAACACTAGATTTGGTTGCATTGCTTACCATCAGTCTTGGCTTGGTGGTTTTACGCCCTCACCTTCATTGGAGCCTACTAAGGAGTCCTCTTCTTCAAATGGTGGAGATGATGATGACATTGCTTCTAGCTTGGAATATGATGATGAGATGACAACCTCTCAATGATACACCATTTGTCACTTGTAACAAAAAGGGGTGGGGGAGAGTAGTTTTGTAGATGAGAGTAGTCTAGGTGTTAGGGAGAGAGCTAGCGTAGGACATACTAGATAGATGGAGAGTAGTTTTGCGTGTGTTTGAGGGATGTAGTGAGGTTTTGATGTATTCTTTCTCATTACATGTACCATGGTCTTGTGATCACTTTTATTACATTTACTGTATTGTTTTCTTCACCTTGATCTCATAAGTATTGTTTCTTTTCTATCTTTATACATGTGTTTCTTCTTATAAACAACTTGTCTATGTTTCACACTTAACGCCTTGATGAATCTTGTTTAAGTGTTTTAGTTAAGATAGGCTGCAAGTCTACCATATCATAATCTCTCTTCTTGCAAAGTTTTTCAAGAGTTCATGTTAAGGTTAGATGAATTTACTTTGTAAATTATAAGATGGTTGTGTTAGACTTCTCTCATAATTGCTTTTTGTGGTTTTGTCATGGATTGTCAAAGGGGGAGATTGTTAGGGTCACATTTTATTGTAATTGGCTAATCCTTTGACAAAATGGACTTTACTTGTAATTGGGTAGATCTAAGATGAGTTTAGTATTTCGAGAAACACATTGTTCAAGTCAAGTATTAAAGACATGAAGATTGGTCTGAGAAATAGTAGCTCAATTTATTGAGAATTACTATTTCAGAATTTCTAGATCTAAAATTCAATCCAGTCTTGTATATTTATTTGGGGTTTTCTTTCTCACAACCTTAGACATATATAAGGTTATTTTAAAGGCCGTCACACATAGATACAGAGAGAAATAGACGTTTACTCTTTTTATGAAGCAACTGTTAGGTTGTGTGCCCTGAAATCCTATTATATGATGCCATGTAATACATTATGTATGATATTATGTTATGATTAATAAAGTTATTTTACTATTATCTAAAATAATGGTAGCATGGATATTTGGACATTATTAAATAGTCCATGAGATGCATAGTATATGATTTAGTTACAGAAGATATAAATCACAAGTTATTTGTAAACTCAGAATGTTAGTTCGTAGTCGATGATAAAATTGGGCATTTCATCTGCAAAGACTATAACATATCAACTAAGATGATTTGTCTTGATCATGGAAGTAGAGATTTCTAGTTTGTATGTTGATACATTTTAAGAGTTAAGACATATTGAATTGGACCGTTGTGAGATTTATTATTCTCCTAACGACTGTCAAATGAATGATAAATCTCATGACTTCTATTTACATGAACTTTTAATCCTGAGAGAATATTGGGTCTGAACATGAGATATAGGTTGTTTTGATCTATCAGGAGTGAGATCTAAAGTCATGATTAAATCCTCATTATGTTGGACAGCTACATTTAGTATTAATGGAACATATATTCTCAAGATGAAATTCATATTCTCTTAACGGCGATATAATATATTCCTTTGAGATAAGTTTAATGAGTTTGGCTATTTAGAGTGTTAGGCCTAACTACTGTAGTAAGGAGTTACTAAAGCATATATTTATGAAATTGGATTTCATAAATATATGATGAATAACTTAAAGGATTACTACGAATATTTTATGAAGGGGTTGCATGTTTAATAAAGTTTTGAGATATAATTTATTAATAAGGCCTAGAGTGCAATTATATTTATATGATGGTATTAAATATAATTAATGGTAACTTTGGACTTGTCAAGAGTTGACAGAAAAGCCCAAGCCCCATTGGAGCTAGTGCCTTATTGTTCCCTTTTGGTCCCACTCCAAGCCACACACTAAAGCCTAATTGGAAAGGCCCAATCGGCCAGCCCAATTAGATAATCAGTTAGTTATAAAGGGAAAAACATACAGAATTTTTTTTTAAGAAAAAGAAAAAGAAGCGTAGAGAAAAAGAAAAAGAGAGAGTGTGAGACACACTTTCATTCTCCCTTGGAAACTGATTGAGAGACCACATTTCTTGGGTGTAAAGTGGAATTGGAGTGAAGATTAAAAGTGTTCCCAAGTGCTTCTAATCTTTGTTTTGAAATTCTCTACACTAAGGTATGCTATCTTGTTCTTAAATTCTGAAATTTTTGCATAGTGCATGTTATCAATCATGAATGAAATAGATCCTTGTTTGTTGCTTCCGCTATGTGTTTTGTATGAGATACAAAACCAGATTTTTATCCATCAATTGGTATCAGAGCCAAGTTTTCATCTCACGATTGTATAATATGTGATTGAATTTTAGAATTTAAGAAAACCGTTATTTTTGTGTTTCAATTTTCTGCAACATTTGGATAAAATGTAGAGAATTGCATCACTTATATATATATATATATATATATATATATATATATATATATATAAGTGATGGCCATTACAATTCTGCACGGCCATATTCAATATCTATGGCCATAATGTTCATTCGAATGGAGGGTAGTTATTAATATGGAGGGTAGTTATTGAAATAGAAGCAAGTCATTGAAATGGATGGTAGTTATATTCAAATAATAACTATCATTTCATGGCACGGCTTGGTTTGTAATGCATGGATTTGCATGGCCTGAATGTAAATCATACAAATTGGGTTTTGGAATTTATAATGCACTGGCTGGAATTCATTGCAATGGAATTCATTCCCTTTGTTTTATATGGATTGCATGCATTTATATATAAGGATTCTTACAATTCGTAAGTTATATATATATATATATATATATATATTATCATGTAATAATATAATATATTATTATATAAAATATATATTATATTAAATATATATATAATATAATATAATTTTATAACGTAATATATTATATTATATATATATATATATTTATATGTATTAATGCTAGGATTATGAAATTTATTCCTAATGTGGTTAGGACTATGTTTTCAAAGTGTCTAGCATTATTATGATTCTTGATCTTAAAAATCTTTAATTTAAAATTTCTAGTGGGAGAGGGATACAAGGATTGCACCTCACGGCCTCCATTGTTGGTTCATAGTAGTGTAAAATATATTCTTTATCTTTACCTCGAGCTTAGCATTCTATGCAGAGAGTATTAATTTCATGGTCCTACAAGATTGAATTTCCTGGTTTATAGTGGTTTGATAAACACCTTGTCTTAGTTTCGAGCTTTGCATTCCATGCGAAGGGTGTTTTTTTATCATGGTACTACAAAATAAGCCTGCTAAGGGATGAAATGTGGTTACACATGATTCTAGACAATGGTATACACTAGACTAAGTATTATAGTATCCTCTATGCTAAGTTCTTACTATTATTACTTAGAGGCTAAATGTAAAACGGCATATTATTAGTGTTTGATAAGAGTTATCATGATAGCACTCATAATGAGAATAGTTCTCAATCAATCATAGTATTTAATGTTCACTCTATGCTGAGGGATATTAAATATGGGATTGGGTTGTCGTTGCATATATTATTTTATGGTTTTATTAAGGTTCCATATTATATGCTTATATGTTAAATTGATAATGTCCAGTTTACTTATTATATTCATGTTTATTATTTTTAGATTTAAATCATGGCATCATTTAGCCCACTTGTTGCTATTCTTAACAAAAACAAACTGACTGTATCCAACTATGTTGACTAGAAAAGAAATTTGGACATTGTTTATACAGCTGAAGAGCACAAATATGTGCTTACTCAACCATGTCCTAGCTTTCCTTCATTAGATGCTCCTCTTGAGGAAAAACAACGATATGATCGTTGGCAGAAATCTAATGAGATGGCTAAGTGTTACATCCTAGCATCTATCTCAAATGTTCTACAGCATCAAATGCAAGATGTAGAACTTGCTTCAGACATAATGCTTGGTCTGAAGGAGATGTTTGGTGAGTAAGGCCGTTCTGCAAGGCAAGAAACTGTGAGGCAAATTTATAATACCAAAATGGCTGCAGGAAGTTCAGTGAGGGAGCATTGTCTTAGGATGATTGCTAATCTGAACACATTAGAAGTTTTAGGTGCTGACATTGATGGAGAATCCCAAGTGGATATGATACTCCAGTCACTATCGGAATCATTCAAGGAATTCAAACTCAATTATAATATGAACAAAAAGATTTGTTCTTTGTCTAAATTACTGAATGAGTTAGTGGTGGCGGAAGGCATCCTTGGTACTTCTAGTGTTGAAGCCAATATGGGTGAAGTTTCTACTTCTCAACCTGAGTCGAAAGGCAAGGGTAAGAAGAAGAAGAAGAAGAAGAAGGATTTCACTAAGAAAGATGGTAAACAAATTGCCTTAGGGGTTGCCGACAAAGGAAAGAAAACCAAAGGAAAGTGTTTCCATTGTGGTGAGAAAGGACATTGGAAGAGGAATTGTCCAAAGTTCAAAACTGCTTAGAATAAGGGTATGAAAAGTTCCTTTCTTCTTGAATTATGTTTGGTACAGAATCCAACGGATTCTTAGTGTGTGGATTCAGGTTGTACTAATCATATCTACAATTCTTTGCAGGGGTTCTAGGAGATCAGAAAGTTGAACGAGGGAGAACTATTTCTTACTTTAGCTGATGGGAACAAGATTCCGATTGTAGTTGTTAGAGTGTTTAATTTATGCTTTAAGTCTAGAGTTTTAATATTGGAAGACTGTTTGTATGTACCTAATGTTTGTAGAAATTTAATTTCTGCAACTTATTTAGGTAAGCATGGATATTGTATTATCCTAAAAAACAATGTTGTAATAAAGAAGGATAAAATGTTTATCTGTTCTGGCAATGTTGTGAATAGTCTTTATATTTTAACTCCTGATTAGCATGAATTATATAATTCTGAATTAGATAATAATTCACATGTGAAATCATTAAAGAGAAAGTTTCCTTCTCCTAGTGAAGCATATCTTTGGCACTTGCATTTGGGTAATATTAATTCAAGTAAGATTCAAAGACTAATCAATGATGGACTTTTATAGCCCATGGACTTTGATGGTTTTCCAGTTTGCAAATCTTGTTTGGAAGGTAAAATAACCAAACGACCTTTTAAAGCAAAAGGTAGAAGATCCCAAGATTTGTTAGAACTAGTACATTCAGATGTATGTGATCCTATGTCAATCCAAGCAAGAGGTGGCTATGAGTATTTCATTACTTTCACTGATGATTACTCTAGATTTGGTTATGTGTACCTAATAAAATGGAAGTCCGAAACCTTTGAAAAGTTCAAAGGGTTTAGGGCTGAAGTTGAGAATCAATTGGGTAAATGCATAAAGGCCATTCAATCTGATCGAGGTGGGGAATACCTTCTTGGTCACTTCAAGGATTACTTGACTGAAAATGGGATTATATCCCAGTTGACTTCACCTGGAACTCCACAACAAAATGGTGTAACAGAAAGAAGGAATAGGACTCTTTTGGATATGGTTAGGTCCATGTTGAGTTATTCGACTCTACCAATTTCCTTTTGGGGATAGGCCTTAAGTACTGCAATGTATCTTCTGAATTTAATACCTTCGAAGTCTGTTCCTAAAACACCTGTAGAGTTGTGGAATGAGCGTAAGCCTAGTATGAGACATCTCCACATCTAGGGTTGTCCAGCACATGTGTTGAAAGGAAAGTCTGACAAGTTACAGTGTAAAACAGAAGTGGTTTTCTTTGTAGGGTATCCAAAAGGAACTGTTGGAGGTTTATTCTATAGTCACAAGGATAATAAAGTATTTGTTAGCACAAATGCCAAATTCTTGAAAAATGACTATATGAATGATTATACTCCTAGAAGTAGAGTTGTCTTGGCTGAAATGGATGAACTTGTGGTTGAACAACCAATGGATGAAACTAGGGATGATCTGGCTTTATTGGATACACCACAAGACATTACTCATGAGATGACTAGTACACAGGTGCTTCGTCGTAGTGGGAGAATTGTTCGGCCTCCTATAAGATTTATAGGTTTGGGAGAAACTTATGAAGCTATCTCAGCAGAGGCTGAATTGGATCCTTACACTTATGATGAAGCAATAAATGATATAGATGCACATCATTGGGTCCAAGCTATGAAATTTGAATTGGATTCTTTGTATTCCAATCATGTATGGGATCTTGTAAAGGCGCCTAACGGCATTAAACCTGTTGGTTACAAATGGGTTTACAAAAGGAAGGGAGGGATAGATGGAAAGTTTGAAACCTTTAAAGTAAGACTAGTGACGAAAGGGTATACACAAAAAGAAGGTATTGATTATGATGAAATTTTTTTGCCAGTAGCCATGCTTAAATCTATCAGAATTCGCTTATTCATTGCTACTCATTATGATTATGAGATTTGGCAAATGGATGTCAAGACTGCATTTCTTAATAGCAATCTTGAAAAAGAAATATACATGTTGCAACTGGAAGGTTTCATAGCAAAGAACCAAGAGCATATGGTATACAAATTGAATAGGTCCATTTATGGACTTAAGCAAGCATCTATGTCATGGAACATTAGATTTGATCAAGCAATCAAGTCATTTGGTTTTGAACAAAATCTTAATGAACCATGTGTGTACAAAAGACATCGAGACAAAGTAGTAACGTTCCTAGTGCTTTATGTTGATGATATTCTACTCATTGGAAATGATGTAGGGGTAATGTCATCGGTTAAAGTTTGGTTGTCTAGCCAATTTGATATGAAGGACTTAGGTAAGGCTAACTTTATTCTAGGGATCAAGCTTTGGCAAGATCACAAGAATAAGATGTTAGGCTTATCACAAGCTGGATATATAGATAAGGTTCTAGAATGGTTTAGCATGCAAAACTCCAAGAAATGATTGCCTCCTTTTAGACATGGAGTTCCTTTGTTTGATGAACAAAGGCCTAAGACTCAAGAGGAAGAAAATATGATGAGACAAGTTCCTTATGCTTCTGCAGTGGGAAGTTTCATGTATGCCATGCTTTGTACTAGACCAGATATTTATTATTCAGTTGGCATGATCAGCCGATATCAATCAAATCCAGGACCAAAATATTGACAAGTGGTAAAGCATATTCTCAATTATCTACAGAGAACGATAAATTATATGCTTGTTTACCATAGTGAAGATTTGATTCCCATTGGCTATACAGATTCAGATTTTCAATCGGATCTAGATTTCAGAAAATCCATTTCAGGATGTGTTTTTATCTTGGGAGGTGGAGCCAAAAGTTGGAGGAGTGTTAAGCAATCTTGCATTGCGGATTCCACCATGGAAGCCGAGTACGTTGCTACTTGTGAAGCAGCAAAGGAGGCTATTTGGCTCAAAAAATTCCTTTCTAATCTTGGTGTTGTAAGAATGAAGTTCCAATCACATTATTTTACGACAATAGTGGAGCAGTTGCATAATCCAAAGATCCAAGGAATCACAAGAAAGGAAAGCACATTGAGAGGAAGTACCACATCATTCGAGACATTGTTGTTCGTGGAGATGTTATGGTAGCAAAGATTGAAAGTGCAAATAATCTAGCAAATCCTTTTACTAAACCCTTGCCTCAAAGGACTTTCGAGTCACATTTGGAGGGAATGGGAGTTAGATTGGTGCACAATAGTCTTTAGGACAAGTGAGAGATTGTTAGGATATCGCCCATTTTCTGTCCGATCTGTTGAGATCCGACATGAACTCAAAGAGTCAGGAAAGATCTCATTGAGATTCAGCCTAATCTCTTTGAGATATGTCGAGATCTCATCGAGATCCAACCAGATCTCGGCAAATTCAACAAATTTTGGCAAAATTTGGCAGATTTTTGCACAACCCGAAACCAACCGAGGACCGATCTGAACCCGATAAAAATCTGACCACCCAAACCGACTCCGTTCACCAGTCGGTGGCGAGTCTAAGCATGGGAAACCCGAAGTGATCGGGTCGATTTCGGTTTAGGCACAAACCTAATCCGAACCAACCCATAGACAACCTTACTTGTGGTGTATCTAATACATCCACATCATCCCTAATTTCATGCATTGGTTGTTCAATTACAGGTTCATCTATTTCAGTCAAGACAACTTTACTTCTAGGATTAAAATTATTCGCATAATCATCCTCCAAAAACTTGGCATTGGTGCTAACAAACACTTTGTTATATTTATGATTATAGAATAAATAACTCTTAATTTCTTTTGAATACCCTAAAAACATGCATACTTCTATTTTTTCTTCCAACTTATCAAACTTCCCTTTCAACACATGTGCCGGACATCCCCAAATGTGGAGGTATCTCATATTAGGCTTATGCCCACTCCATAATTCCTTGGGTGTGTTGGAAATAGATTTTGATGGAAGTAAATTCAAAATATGCATTGCATTTTTTAGTGCATATCCCCAAAAAGAAACTGGTAAAGTTGAATAACTCATCATGGACCTAATAATTTCTAAAAGAGTCCTATTTCTTCTTTCTGCTACACCATTTTGTTAGGGTGTTCCAAGTGTAGTTAATTAGGATACAATATCATTTTTGAATTAAATAGTCCTTTCCCCAAGAAGGTATTCGCCACCTCGATCAGATCGAATGGCCTCTATGTGTTTACCTAATTGATTCTCAACTTCAGCCCTAAACTCTTTAAACTTTTCAAAGGTTTCAAACTTCCATCTCATTAGGTACACATAACCATATCTTGAGTAATCAGTAAAAATGATGAAGTACTCATAACCTCCTTTTGCTTGGGTTGACATAGGAGAATATACATCCGTATGAACTAATTCAAGTAATTATTGGGCTCTTCCACCTTCTGCATTAAAAAGTCATTTGGTCATTTTACCTTCCAGACAAGATTCACAAATTGGAAATCCATTAAAGTCCATGGGCTCTAAGAGTCTATCTTTGATCTGTCTTTGAATTCTGTTTGAATTAATATGACCCAAACGTAAGTGCCAAAGATAGGCATCATTAGTAGAAGGAAACTTCCTCTTTAATGATTTTACATGAGAGTTATTATCTAATTCAGAATTGTATAATTCACGTTTATCCAGAGTTAAAATATAAAGGCCATCTACAAAATTGCCAGAACAGATAAACATTTTATCATTCTTTATTACAACATTGTTTTTCAAAATAACATAATATCCACGTTTACTTAAAAAAGTTGCAGAAATTAAATTTCTATGAACATTAAGTACATACAAACAGTCTTCCAATATTAAAACTCTACATTCAATACATAAATTAAACATTCCAATTGCTACAGCTGGAATCCTGCTCTCATCAGCCAAGGTAAGAAACATTTCCCCTTCATTCAGCTTGCTGGTCTCCTGGAATCCATCAAAGAATTGCAGATATGATTAATACAATCTGAATCCACACACCAGGAATCTGTGGGATTCTGTACTAAACATGTTTCAAGAAAGAATGGTGGAGGCTGCCTTGCAACCCCGTCGAGCACAATGATCATTATAAGCTGGAACTGCTGGAAGCTTGGGAACCAACGAGCAGTGGACGTACTCACTGATATGGTAAGAAGTAAAGGACCCACCATTTTGTTTCTTATAGAGACGAAGCAGTCTATCACAAAAATGCGTAAACTTTGCTACGACCTAAATTTCAATCAGTCTTGGCTATCCCGAATGATGGCGAAAGTGGAGGTTTAAGACTTTTCTGGAAGGCAGAGTGTGATCCCCATATTCAAACTTTCTCTCCTAACCATATTGATGCACATATCATGACAAAATATGAACCACCTTGGCGCCTAACAGGTTTCTACGGATGGCCAGAAGGACACAAAAAGCATGAGTCATGGAGATTACTTAGACACTTGCATGCACAAGCCTCCTTGCTGTGGGTTTGTCTAGGTGATTACAATGAAATCCTCAATTTTGAAGAGAAGTAAGGTGGTATCCCGAAAGCGTTGACTCCCATGTTGGCTTTCAAGGAGACCCTGTTGCATTGTGGATTGGAAGACCTAGGGTACCACGGGTACCCAACCACGTGGCGTAATGGCCGACCAGGAGAAGCTTTCATTGAACTACGTCTGGATAGGGCATGTGCTACTATGGAATGGAAAGGCCAATTCCCTTTGGCCAAAGTCTTTCACATGCAGGTAACTTATTCTGACCATGACCCTATTTTGTTGAATACTCAAGGCTATGCTTAACAGGGATGAACTAGACGAAAGCACCTCCACCAATTTAAGGAACGTTGGGTGGCCCACCAAGGGTGTGAAGATGTGATTAGGGTAGCATGGACCTATCACCCACCTAATGGGAGCCCAATGTTTAGACTATTCGAGAAGATTAAGCGGTGTCGAATGAGTTTGGTGGTATGGAGCCGAGGGGTGTTCGGCAACACTAAAACTCATTTGGAGGAAAAACAAGCCACACTCATGGACTTATCCAATACTGGGTATGGTAGCAACCTAGCTCAGATTAAAATATTAAGGGAGGAAATAAATGAATTACTGCACCAGGAAGAGGTGTTTTGGAGACAAAGGTTTAGAGCTATTTGGCTCCTAGTAGGCAATAAGAATACTAAGTTCTTTCATAAACGGGCAAGCCAACGGTAGAGGAAGAGTCAAATCGATGGGTTGATGGATGAAGATAGGATATGGAGGACGGATGAGCTAGGGGTGGGTGTGATAGCAGAAAAGTATTTTAAAAAAAAATTTGCTACATCCAACCCTAGTAATGTGGATGGGGTTCTAAGCGTGGTGGATGGTGTAGTGACCAAGGAAATGAACCAGTCTCTACTTCGCCCGTTTGTCGAAGAGGAGGTGCGGCAATCTCTATTCCAAATGCACCTGTCGAAGGCACCAGGTCCGGATGGTATGTCTCCTTTCTTTTTCTAGAAATATTGGCATGTGGTAGGTGGAAATGTAACAGAGGAAGTACTCTCCATGCTAAACTCAAGTCATGTCCTAACGAAGATGAACTTTACCCATATTGTGCTTATACCTAAGAGGAAGGACCCTCAAACTATGTCAGATTATCGTCCCATCAGCTTGAGTAACGTGGTCAGTAGGGTGGTGTCGAAAGTGTTGGCTAATAGAGTGAAGAATATCCTACCAAATATTATTTTGGACACCCAAAGCGTATTCGTTCCAGATCAGCTCATCACTAACAATACCGCAATAGCATATGAGATGCTCCATAGGCTGAGAAATAGAAGAAAAGGAAAGGTTAGGCACATGGCGATTAAACTGGACATTAGTAAAACTTATGACCGTGTGGAGTGGGAGTTTTTACGAAAGATAATGCTGAAGATGGGTTTTTCGGCTGTGTGGGTGGACCTAGTTATGCAGTGCGTGTCGTCAGCAAGCTACACAGTCTTGATTAATGGTGAGACCCGAGGCTTTATCTCCCCAACATGTGGTATCAGATAGGGTGACCCACTGTCACCGTACTTGCTCATGTTCTGTGCAGAGGGATTATCCGCCCTACTCTGAAAAGCTATAAAATCACAGCAGGTACAAGGAATCATGTCCTGTGGTAATGGTGTACGTATCTCCCACCTACTCTTTGCCGATGACAGCCTATTATTTTGCCCAGCCACCCCCTGGAATGCACACGTCTTCTTAACATATTAAATACCTACGAGCAGGCATCGGGGCAAGCCATCAACCGGCAGAAAACAGCCATGTTTTTTAGCCCAAACACCGAACCAGAGATAAGGGAGGAGATCCGAGGAATTTTTAACGCCCAGGTGGTAACTGCATTTGAGAAATACCTGGGTTTGCCGATGGTTGGAGGCAAAAACAAAGTGAACACGTTCAAAGATCTTCAGGAGAGAATAGCTAAGCAGATTACGGGGTGGAAGGAGAAGTTTATTTCAAAAGCAGGGAGGGAGGTCCTTATTAAAACAGTGGCACAGGCGATACCGACATACTTGATGAGCTTATTTCAGCTACCGAAGGCTCTATGCAACGACATCAATTCCATCATGGCAAAATATTGGTAGGGGCAGACGAGTAATGAAAGAAAAATACACTGAATTAATTGGAAGCGATTGTGTGAGCCGAAGAAAGCTAGGGGAATAGGCTTCCGTGACATCCATGCATTTAATTTGGCCATGTTGGCGAAATAGGCATGGAGGCTACTCAACCACCAAAACTCTCTGTTTTTCAAAGTTTATAAAGCTAGGTATTTCCCTAATGTATCCTTTCTAGAAACTGAATTAGGAAGCAACCCATCATACGTATGGAGAAGCTTACTGAAAGTAAGGGAAATCATACTGGTAAGAGCTAGATGGAAGGTGGGTAGTGGAACTTCGATAAATATAATGGGTCATCAATGGTTGCCAAGACTACCATGTCTTCGTAGAGAGGGGCCTGGACAGCTGAAAGTGAGGGAACTAATGAACGAAGAAACTAGACAATGGAATAAGGCTACGATAACTTACTGGTTTGAGCCGCATACATATGCTAATATAATAAATGTACCCTTGCCCAACAGGCAGGCAAATGATGCATTAGTATAGAAAGGAAACAAATCTAATGCTTTCTCGATTAAATCGGCGTACTCCGTGGCCCTAAGGATGCTGCACCAGTCAGGTGGGGACCAATCTAATGCAGCTATTGATAGAAGAGCATGGAAGGTAGTGTGGTCCCTCAACACTCCACCAAAAGTATGAACATTCCTCTGGCACACCTGCTCTAACATCTTGCCAACCCATGACAACCCCACGCGAAGAGAGTACAGCTAGACCCAGCTTACCTCGTGTGTAGACAGCAGTGCGAAATAGCTGGACATATCCTTTGGGAGTGCCCGTTTGTACGTACTGTATGGGCGTTCGCTAAAGGGAAAATTCAGAAGAGCTCAGCTAGTGCATCAGATTTCTTCCTCTTAACTCGGATTATGGTGCAACGTTTGAATCGGACTGAGTTGGAACAGTGGGTTGTGATAGCATGGGGCATATGGAAGGCTCGAAATAAGCTTTGTTTTGAGAACATCCATGCCCACCCAGAGACTACTCTACGTGGTGCACTATCCTTTTTGCATGAATACCAAAATCTAATGGCCAATCAGCAGACATGCTAGTGCTAAGACATGCAATGTATTTTCCTCTATTAGATTTATTAGTTGTTTGGCAGTGCTATCTTGTCCTTGTCCTAGCCCAGGCTGGTGTGTAGGCCTGAATGGCTCAGGACCCCTTTTTACTATACCCTTGTACTTTCACTTTTTATAATAATATAAATTCTATCTTCATTCGTCAAAAAAAGAAGAAGAAAAATGTACTTTTCATACCCTTATTGTTGGCAGCCTTAAATATTGGACAATTCCTCTTCCAATGTCATTTCTCACTACAATGGAAATACTTTCCTTTGGTTTTCTTTCCTTTGTTGGCAACTCCTAAGGCAACTTATTTACCATCTTGCTTGGTGAAGTCCTTCTTCTTCTTCTTCTTCTTCTTATTTTTACCCTTCCTTTCGACTTAGGTTGAGAAGTAGAAGCTTCAACCATATTGGCATTAACACTAAAAGTGCCAAAGATGCCTTCCACCGCTACCAACTCATTCATCAATTCAAACAATGAATAAACCTTTTTGTTCATATTACAGTTAAGTCTGAATTCCTTGAATGATTCTGGTAGTAACTAGAGTATCATTTCCACTTGGGATTCTCTATCAATATCGGCACCTAAAACTTCCAATGTATTCAGATTAGTGATCATCCTAAGACAATGCTCCCTCACTAAAGTACCTTAAGCCATTTTGGTATTTTAAATCTGCTTCATAGTTTCTTACCTTATAGAATGGCCTTACTCACCAAACATCTCCTTCAGACTTAGCATTATGTTTGAAACTAGTTCTACATCCTACATTTGATGTTGTAGAACATTTGAAATAGATGCTAGGATATAGCCCTTAGCCATTTCATTAGATTTATGGCAACGATCATATCGTTGTTTTTCCTCAAAAGGAGCATCTAATGATAGCAAGCTAGGACATGGTTAAGTAAGCACATATTTGTGCTCTTCAGCAGTAAGAACAATGTCCAAATTTCTTTTTCAATCAACATAGTTGGATCTAGTCAGTTTATTTTGATTAAGAATAGCAACAAGTGGGCTAAATGATGCCTTGATTTTAAATCCAAAAATAGCAAACATGAATATAATAAGTAAACTAGAGATTATCAATTTAGCATATAAACATATAATATGGAACCTTAATAAAACCATAATAAAAAGTATACAAGGACAACCTAATCCCATGTCTATAAACACTATGACTGATTGAGAATTATTCTCATTATTAGCGCTATCATGAAAACTCTTATCAAACACTAATAATATGTCGTATAACCTTTAGCCTTTAAGTAATAATGACATAACTCATTTTGGAGGTTAACATTACACAGTCTAGTATACACCATTATCTAGAATCTTGTGTAGCCACATTTCATCTCCCTTTATAGTGTTTAAACTTGTAGTACCATGAAACAAAACACCCTCCTTTGGGATTGCGAGGCATATATACCAAGACGAGGTGCTTGTCTGCACTACTTTAAACAACTAAGTTCAATCTTGTAGTATTATGAAGTAAACACCCTCCTTTGGGATCGCAAGGCATATACGCTAGGATGAAGTGCTTACCCCACACTACTATGAACCGATAATGGAGGCCGTGAGATCCAACCCTTGTATCTCTCTCCCACTAGGTATTTTAAATTAAAGGTTCTTAATTAGAAACATGTTTAATCTCATCACACATAGCCTTGCACTTTTAAAGTGTGAAAACACTTGGTGAAAATTCAAAAAATAATGCATTCAAGAATTTTCAGCTCAATTCAATTGATTCTCGATTGCTATTTGATCAGTCAAAAAAGGGCATTCGATTGATCTAAAACAATTCTCAATTGATCGAAAATATGAAGATAAATTTCTATCCATTTCGATTAGTACTCAATTGGTATTTTGATCAATTGAAAAAATTTGATTGGTACTTGATTGCTATTTCGATCAGTAAAAAAAAAATTAAGAAATAGCTTCTGTCCAATTCAATTGAGCTTCTGTCCAATTCAATTGCTGCTTAGATCAGTCAAAAAAAATTGATTAGTACTCGATTGCTATTCGATCAGTCTAAAATCGTGTAACCAACTTTTTTAGCATTTTTCTTTTAACCTTTTTTACGTTTCAAATGAACAAAACTTGAATTTCACTGATGTTAAAGTGTTAAAATTCAATTTTACATGGTTGAAATCAAACTTAAACAACATCATAACATCAAAATCAGTTTTATCAAACAATAGTTTCAAAACTAAAATATGCAAAAAAAAATGACTACAGAATTTTCAAAACTATAAAAATAGTTTTCTTTGATTCTAAAAATCACTTAACAAGTTATACAAAAATGAGATTGAAAACCTGGCTCTGATACCAATTGTTGGGAAACACATGGAATAACAGATTTGTATCTCATACAAATACACGCAGCGAAATATGAATGGATCTACTTCATTCATGATTGATAACATCTATTCTGAAAATTTCAGAATTCAAGAACAAAAGAGCGTACCTTGGTGTGGTGAAATTCAAAACAAAATATCAGGTGTACTTGGGAACACTTTTCATTTTCACTCCAATTCCACTTTA
Organism: Castanopsis chinensis; assembly: GCA_032878915.1. Taxonomy (NCBI): domain Eukaryota; kingdom Viridiplantae; phylum Streptophyta; class Magnoliopsida; order Fagales; family Fagaceae; genus Castanopsis; species Castanopsis chinensis. The sequence goes on from JAVQMG010000102.1 coordinate 2,035,978, forward strand.
TGCCCAAGAAGTGTGGTCTCTCAATCAGTTTATAATCGAGTGGCTTTTACTCACACATACATACCATTTCACAATGATGTCTACTTCTAAAATTCTATATGTTTCTCTCTTCATATCTAACTGGTTATCTAATTGGGCTGGCCTTTTGGGCCTTTCCAATTGGGTTTTAGTGTGTGGCTTAGAGTAGGACCAAAAGGGAACAAATAAGACTTTAGTTCCAATAGGCCTTGGGCTTTTCTGTCAATTCTTAACAAGTCTAACGTTACCATTAATTATATTTAATACTACTATATAAATATAATTGCACTATAGGCCTTATTTATAAATTATATCCCAGACTTTATTGTACATGCAACTCCTTCAAAAAATATTCGTACTAATATAAAGTCATGAAAATAGACTACCACTTTGAAGATTACTACATCTTTAATCCTTAAGTGCCCGATTTAATCTTTTAAGTTATTAATCATATATTTATGAAATCCAATTTCATAAATATATAGTTTAGTAACTCCTTACTAAAGTGGTTAGGTCTAACACTTTAAATAACCAAACCTATTAAACTTATCTCAAGAGAATATTTTGTATCTCTCTTAAGAGATTATGAATTCCATCTTGAAAATATATGTTCTATCAACACTAAATGTGGCTACCCAACATACTGAGATTTTGATCGTGACTTTAGATCTCACTCCTGATATATTAAAGCAACCTACACCTCATGGTTAGGTCCATTATTCTCTCAGGATTAAGAGTTCATGCAAATAGAAATCGTGAGATTCATTATTCATTTGATAGTCATTAGGAGAATAATAAATCTCACAGCGGTCCAGTTGAATATGTCTTAACTCTTAAAACATATCAATATATCAACTAAAAGTCTCCACTTCTATGATCAAGACAAATCATCTTAGTTAATATGTTTTTGCAGATGAAATGCCCAATTTCATCACCGACTATGAACCAAAATTTTGAGTTCACAAAGAACTTGTGATCTATATCTTTTGTGACTAAATCACATAAATCACTAACTATGCATCTCATGGACTATATAATAATGTCCAAATATTCATATTTCCATTATTATAGATAATAATAAAATAACTTCATTAATCACAACATAATGTCATACAAAACATCATACAATAGGATTTAAGGGCACACATCCTAACAAATTATCATTACTGAGTAATGCTTTTTGGATTGAAGAATGCTAGGTCTACCTACCAGTTAATGATGACTAGAATGTTTAAACCTTAACTAGGCAAGAATATCGAAGTTTACATTGATGATATGGTCGTGAAGAGTAAGGTGGTAGCCAAGCATTTGGGGATCTCAGAAGTGTATTTGAGGTGTTAAAGAGACATAAGTTGCGTCTCAATGCTTCCAAGTGTTCTTTTGGTGTCAGTTTTGGTAAATTCTTGGGTTACATGGTCACCAATCGTGGGATTAAAGTTAATCTTGATCATATTAGGGCGATAAATGGCTCACAACCTCCCCAGAACCCTAAAGAAGTACAAAAGTTGATTGGGATGACTGTAGCCCTGAATAGATTTATATCCCGGTCAGCAGAAAGATATAGACCATTTTTCCAGCTCCTATACAAGTGGAAGGGGTTTGAATGGAATGAAGAGTGCATCCTCACCTTCCAGCAATTGAAGAAATACCTTTCTTGACCACCTATTTTGTCCAAACCCAAGAAGAAAGAAGTCCTCTTTGCCTACATTGTAGTAAGTCTATTATGTAAGGTACAAAGACTAATCTATTATGTGAGTAAGTCATTACAAGAGGCAGAAGTCTGATATCTGCCATTGGAAAAAGCCATTTTGGCTATAGTGCATGCCACACAGAAGCTTCCCCACTACTTCCAAGCGCACACAATTGTAGTCCTGACTCAACTTCCTTTGCAATCATTGCTTTGGAAATCCAATTATACATGAAGAATTGCCAAATGGGGGACGATCCTAGGAGCATTTGATATAAAGTACATGCCTCATACCATAGTTAAAGGGCAAGTTCTTGCAAATTTGGTGGTAGAGTTTACTTAGTCTCCAATGGTGGTTGAGGCCGAGGAGGAAGGGTTTGGGAGAGAACAAATTTCAACAGTCTCTCTCCATGGACATTCACCTTGGAAGCTATGTTGATGGTGTGACTAATTAAAAAGGATCTGGAATGGGATTAGTAATAGTGTCGCCATATAGAATTACTATTGAAAAATCATTAAGGTTGGGCTTCTCGGCCACTAATAATAAGGCAGAGTATGAAGCCTTAGTGGTTGGGTAACTATGGTCAAGAAATTAGGTAGAAAGGCTGTTGATGTCTTCTCAGACTCAGGGCTTGTTAGAAGGGCAAGTTAAAGAAGAGTTGGAGGCCAAGGACTCTAAGATGCAGGGATATTAGGATAAAGCTTGTTACAATCTAGCTTTAAGTCTTTCTCCATACATCAAGTCCCAAGGAGTAGAGATGCACATGCAGACTTTTTGGCAATTTTGGCAACCTCTTCCTGACAAGACTATTAGGACATATGTGATTCACTTGTTAAGAACATATGTCACTCTTTTATGTAATTAGCTAATCCTTTGACAAAACGCATTTTGCTTATATTTAGGTAGATCTAGGATGTTTTTAATACTTCAAGAAACAAGGTTTCGAGATCAAGTGTTAAAGTCATGCAAGTCTATCCAAGATTCAAGCTGACATTAAAGCTCAACAGCTAGCTCGACAACTAGCATCTATCAAGCTTAAGAAGCTGTTCTAGTCTTGTGGCTTGATAGCTGCTCGACAGTTTCTCGACACATCTATTTGTCGAGGTTTAAGAAAAACAGAATTTCAGATTTGTTTTGTTTCCAATCCGTGGATATGTCTTTAGGCCTTCTTTTCTCACAACCCTAGACATATAAAAGAATTATTTTAAGGGTCATATCTGGTTACACACAGTAGAGAGCGCAAGTTGCAAAAGTTATTTTGTGACTGGAGACAAAGTTTGCCCTAGTTCATCTCTTTTGTGAAGCTGTTGTGTTCGTGCACCATAGAGTTTTGTAACCAAACATCTTCTTGTTCTTCATTGTGAGGATAAACTGAAGGATTTTGCAGCCAACATCTTTCTCAAGTTGGTGGTTGAAGTCGCGTACTGGGATCCGCACAATTGGTTAGTCACGTACTAGGAGCTATGCATCAAAAGGAAAGATTGTCACTACTAAACAAGTCCAATTGGGTATTGGGGTAAGGTTCAACTGTAAGTTGGTAAAAGGTACTGGGATTCCTTTACTTGTAACCGATTATTTTGATAATAGCGGATTCTCGGGAGTGGTGATCTTAAAATCACCCGGTGGGATTTTTTCCTTAGAGGTTTTCCTCATTCGTAAACAAATCACCATGTTAACTTATTTTCCGCTTCACTTTAGTTTATTGGTGATTTGTTTGTGCTACCACGTGTTTGCATGTCAAATTGATTAATTAATTAAACTTGACTAATTAATCAAATTAATCCATCACAAGGGGTCAATACCTTTTTGGCCTATCAAGTCGTATCAGGGCAGGCACACTCTGATTAGGGTTTAATCCTTGTGTGTGATCCATTGACCCCTGTTTGTTATGGATAGAGGACAATCTTTTATTATACCTCCTCTATTTGATGGAACTAACTATGCATACTGGAAAATACGCATGAGAGCTTTTTTGTAGTCTCTAGATGAGAAGGTGTGGCAAGCTATAGAGATTGGTTGGACCAAGCCAAAGGAAGCGCCAGCCGATTGGGATGAGGCTAAGATCAAGGCGGCAAACTTTAACAGCAGGGCATTGAATGCATTGTTTAATGTAGTTACGAATAAGGAGTTCAAGAAGATACCCTCCACTGAAACTGCAAAGGAAGCATGAACCATCCTCTAGACAACCTATGAGAGAACAAATGCTATTAAGGATTTGAAGCTACAGAGGCTCACTACAAGCTTTGAAGAGATAAGGATGGACGAGGATGAGTCGTTTGATGAGTCCGACTTAGCCTCTTCTGGGATAGTTTCATAAGTTTCTCCCAAACCTATAAATCTCATAGGAGGCCAAACAATTCTCCCACTACGACGAGGCACTTGTATACTTGTCATCTCATGAGTAATGTCTTGTGGTGTATCCAATACAGCCACATCATTCCTAGTTTCATCCATTGATTGTTCAACTATAGGTTCTTTCATTTCAGCCAAGATAACTCTACTTCTAAGGGTAAAAGTATTCATGTAGTCATTTTCAAAGAACCACTTCTGTTTTAGACTGTAATTTGTTAGACTTTCCTTTTAACACATGTGCTGGACAATCCCAAATATGAAGATGTCTCATACTAGGCTTACCCATTCCAAAATTCTATAGGTGTTTTGGGAAAAGACTTTAAAGGTACTAAATTCAGAAGATACATTGCAATACTTAAGGCATATCCTTAAAAGGAAATTGGTAGAGTCGAATAACTCAACATGGATCTAACCTTATCTAAAAGAGTCCTATTCCTTATTTCTGCTACACCATTTAGTTGTGGAGTTCTAAGTGCTGTCAATTGGGATATAATCCTATTTTCAGTAAAATAATCCTTAAAATCCCCAAAAAGGTATTCGCCACCTCGATTAAATCGAATGGCCTTTATGCGTTTACCTAATTGATTCTCAACTTAAGCCCTAAACGCTTTAAACTTTTCCAAAGTTTTGGACTTCCATTTTATTAGGTACACATAACCAAATCTAGAGTAATCATCAGTGAAAGTAATGAAATACTCATAGCCACCTCTTGCTTGGATTGACATAAGACCACATACATCTGAATGTACTAATTCTAACAAATCTTGGGCTCTTCTACCTTTTGCATTAAAAGGTCGTTTGCTCATTTTACCTTCCAAACAAGATTCGCAAACTGGAAAACCATCAAAGTCCATGGGCTCTAAGATTCCATCTTTGATAAGTCTTTGAATTCTGTTTGAATTAATATGACCCAAACGCAAGTGCCAAAGATATGCTTCACTAGTAGAAGGAAACTTTGTCTTTAATGATTTCAGATGTGAATTATTATCTAATTCAGAATTGTATAATTCATGCTTGTCAGGAGTTAAAATATAAAGACCATCCACAATATTGCCAGAATAGATAAACATTTTATCCTTCGTTATTACAACATTTCTTTCAGGATAACACAATATCCATGCTTACCTAAATAAGTTGCAGAAATTAAATTCCTACGAACATTAGGTACATACAAACAGTCAGCCAATATTAAAACTCTAGACTTAAAGTATAAATTAAACACTCCAACAGCTACAACAGGATTCCTGCTCCCATCAGCCAAAGTAAGAAATAGTTCTCCCTCATTTAACTTTCTGGTCTCCTGGAACCCCTGCAAAGAATTGCAAATATGATTAGTATAACCTGAATCCACACACTAGGAATTAGTGGAATTCTATACCAAACATATTTCAAGAAGAAATGAACTTTTCAAACCCTTATTTTTTGCAGCTTTGAATGTTGGACAATTCCTCTTCCAATGTCCTTTCTCACCACAATGGAAACACTTTCCTTTGGTTTTCTTTCCTTTGTTGGCAACTCCTAAGGCAATTTGTTTACCATCTTTCTTAGTGAAGTCCTTCTTCTTTATCTTCTTACCCATGCCTTTCAACTTAGGTTAAGAAGTAGAAGCTTCACCCATATTGGCTTCAACACTAGAAAGACCAAGGATGCCTTCCACCACTACCAACTCATTCATTAATTCAGTCAATGAATAATCTTTTTGTTCATATTATAATTGAATCTGAATTCCCTGAATAATTCTAGTAATGACTAGAGTATCATATCCACTTAAGATTTTCCATCAATATCGGCACCTAAAACCTCCAATGTGTTCAGATTAGAGATCATCCTAAGACAATGCTCCCTCACTGAATTACCTTCAGCCATTTTGGTATTATAAATTTGCCTCATGGTTTCTTGCCTTGTAGAACGACCTTGCTCACCAAACATCTCCCTCAGACTTAGTATTATGTCCGAAGCTAGTTCTACATCTTACATTTGATGCTATAGAACATTTGAGATAGATGCTAGGATGTAGCACTTGGCCATCTCATTAGATTTCTGCCAACGATCATATCGTTGTTTTCTCTCAGAATAAGCATCTAATGAAGGAAAGGTAGGACATGGTTGAGTAAGAACATATTTGTGCTCTTTAGCTGTAAGAACAATGTCCAAATTTCTTTTCTAGTCAACATAGTTGAATCTAGTTAGTTTGTTTTGGTTAAGAATAGTAACAAGTGGGCTAAATGATGGCATGATCAAATCTGAAAATAATAAACAAGAATATAATAAGTAAATTGGACATTATCAATTTAGCATATAAACATATAGTATAGAACCTTAATAAAATCACAATATAATATATGCAACGACAACCCAATCCCATATTCAATCTCTCAGCATAAAGTGAACATTAAATACTATGATTGATTGAGAACTATTCTCATTATTAGTACTATCATGATAACCCTTATCAAACACTAATAATATGCCATTTTAAATTTAGCTTCTAAGTAATAATAGTAAGAACTCAGCATAGAGAATACTATAATACTTAGTCTAGTGTATACCATTGTTTAGAATTATGTGTAACCACATTTCATCCATTTAACATGCTTATTTTGTAGTACCCTGATAAAAACACCCTTTGCATGGAATGCAAAGCTCGAAGTTAAGATAAGGTGTTTATCAAACCACTATAAACCAGGAAATTCAATCTTGTAGAACCATGAAATAAATACTCTTCGCATAGAATGCTAAGCTCGAGGAAAAAACAAATTATATATTTCACACTACTATGAACCAACAATGGAGGCTGTGAGATGCAACACTTGTATCTCTCTCCCACTAGATATTTTAAATTAAAGTTTTTTAAGATCAAGAACCATAACAATACTAGACACTTTGAAAACATAAACCTAATCTCATTAAGAATAAATTTCATAATGCTAGCATTAACAAGATAGCATATGTATATCTGTGCATCTCAGTATAAATTGCAACATATTAAACACACATTAATATATGGATCCAAGGCATCCAAAGCATATAAAAATTTGAATGCATATGAAACCATATAAATAAAGATATATATATATATATATCAAGACAATTATCACATCATATATATAATACACGGATTCAAGGCATTTATCACATCTTAATAAAATGGTCACCAAGTATTTGCACGTACAAGATGGCTATCATGGCAATAACTTTCAATTAACACGTGATAAGTAATTAAAAGCATGAATAGCCAAGCGGTGCAATCAACATGGTTCACACATATGGTAGTTACAAAACAGTTACTTCAACAATCAATAACTACCATAAAGCATTGCAATTTGTACAAAACTCATATATTTATTATAACAACCATTGCATCAAGGCAATCCATCAATGCATTAACACTCAATCGTATTCATATAGCCAAGCCGTACAATAACGACAGTAACCAACATAATAGTTATTGATATAGAACTATATCTCCCTGGCAATTTCAATTAGAACACGGCACAAGTCTTTAATCATAGACCACTTTGAACAAACCAAGAGAATATGCATCCTTGGTGTGAACCCGAAATGATCAAGAAAACATTTTTCTTTAATTCTAAAATTCAATCACATGCTATACAATCATGATATGAAAACGTGGCTCTGATACCAATTATTGGTAAATCTAGTTTCGTATCCCATACAAAAACACATAGTGGAAGCAACAAACATGGATCTATTTCATTCATGATTGATAACATACACTATGCAAATTTCAGAATTTAAGAACAAGATAGCGTACCTTGATGTGGAGAAATTCAAAAAAAGATTAGAAGTACTTAAGAACACTTTTAATCTTCACTCCAATTCCACTTTACGCCCAAGAAGTGTGATCTCTCAATCAGTTTTCAAGGGAGAATAATCGAGTGGATTCACTCACACATACACACCATTTCATAATGATGTCTCTATCTTAGTATTTTTCTAATTAAAAATTTTGTATATTTCTCCCTTTATAACTAACTGATTATCTAATTGGGTTGACCTATTGGGCCTTTCCAATTAGGCTTTAATGTGTGGCTTGGAGTGAGACCAAAAGGGACCAATAAAACACTAGCTCCAATGGGCCTTGGGCTTTTTTGTCAACTCTTGACAAGTCTAAAGTTACCATTAATTATATTTAATGCCACTATATAAATATAATTGCACTCTAGGCCTTATTAATAAATTATATTCCAAGACTTTATTAAATATGCAACTCCTTTATAAAATATTTGTAGTAATACAAAGTCATAAATATAGACTGTCACTTTGAAAATTATTGCATCTTAATCCTTGAGTACCCGATTTAATCTTTTAAGTTATTCATCATATATTTATGAAATCTAATTTTTTAAATATATACTTTAGTAACTCCTTACTAAAGTAGTTAGGCCTAACACTCTGAATAACCAAACCCATTAAACTTATTTCAAGGGAATATTTTATATCTTCGTTAAAAGATTATGAATTCCATCTTGAGAATATATGTTCCATCAACACTAAATGTGGCTGCCCAACATACTGAGGTTTTGATCGTTACTTTAGATCTCACTCCTAATATATCAAAGTAACCTACACCTTATGATCAGGTATATTATTCTCTCAAGATTAAGAATTCAAGCAAATAGAAGTCGTGAAATTTATTATTCATTTGACAATCGTTAAGAGAATAATAAATCTTACAGTGGTCCAGTTTAATATATCTTAACTCTGAAAACATATCAACATACCAATTAGAAGTCTCCACTTCCATGATCAAGACAAGTCATCTTAGTTCATATATTATAGTCTTCGCAGATGAAATGCCCAATTTCATCACCGACTATGAACTTAAATTTTGAGTTTACAAAGAACTTGTGATTTATATCTTCTGTGATTAAATCACATACTATGTATCTCATGGACTATATGATAATATCCGAATATACATGTTACCATTATTTTAGATAATAATAAAACAAATTTATTAATCACAACATTAAGTCATACATAATGTCATACATAGCATCATACAATAGGATTTAAGGGCATACATCCTAACAGAACTCGACCTTTAATCTTGGAGAAACTATTCCAAAATCTAAGATTGTAAGAAAGGTGCTTAGATCTCTGCCCGAAAGGTTCCATGCCAAGATCACTGCAATTGAGGAATCAAAGGATATTGATAAAATTCCTTTGACAAAGCTAGTTGGAAATCTACAAATCTATGAGTTGGGTTTGTCTAGAATCGGAAAGTCTAGCAAGATCAAGAGTATGGCACTGAAGGCCAAAAGCAGTGAGACGGAAGAGTCTTTAGACGATAAAAATTCTAAGATGAAGTCCTACATCACCAGGCTATTCAAGAAGTTTATGAAGAATGTCAATGGGAAAGGCTTCAACAAGGACCATAGGCAATTTAGTTCTTCTCAGTTCAAGGGCCAAGACAAAGGGAAGAAGGATGCTAGGGATGGCGGTTAGTATACTGTTCCTACAGGACCTAAGTGCTTTGGGTGTCAAGGCTTTGAACACATGAAACAGGAATGCCCAACATATCTCAAGACAATTGGGAAAAGTAAGGCTCTTGTTGTTACACTAAGCAACACCGAGCCTAAAGATGATTCCGACAATGAGGATGACGGAATCTTGAATACCTTCACTGCCACAGTTATGGGATAGTTAAAGATGTGGATGAAGAAGAGGAATTGGTGGAATCCAAGGTTGAGAAGATGGATGATCAAGATGACATTCACACAGCCTATGTTAAGTTATACAAGGTCTCAAAAAAGCACGAGAAACTGTATAGGTTGACCACCAAGAAGCTCAATGATGTGGAGCTTGAACGTGAAGAGCTTTCCACAAAATTTGATGAAGCAAACCAAACTATTGGAGCATTGAGGTTTGAGAATAACTTCCTGGCTAAAAAGACTAAGAAGCTTGAGGCAGAACTATTCCAAGTCAGAGCTCGGCTGGAAAGGACTTCAAGCGCTAAGCTCGATGAGATGCTTAGTTTTTAGAAATTTGCTTCAAATTGAACAGGATTAGGGTATGATTTTTCTTCCTCTAATATTACTTCTTCTAGTACTATTGTTTTTGTTCCTCTTAGAAATAATGTTGAAAATGAGAACACTAATGTTAAAACTGAATTAGTTAGTGAGAACATAAATAAGGGTAAATCTATTTTAGGAGCACCCCCTAAGCAGGATAAGAAGGAAGTTAAAAACCCTAGGGCTAAGAAAACTAACTCTTAAAGGTCTAAACAAAAGAAGCACCATATCTGTCATCACTGTGGAGCAGCTAGTCATACTTGACCGAATTTCTATAAGTGGTTAGCCACTCAAAATAACAACAACATGATTGCATTGGGAATCCAGAACCAGTTTCCATCCTCTTTTGCTCCTCTTGGAGATCTTCTCAAAGCCCTCATGTTCCTTTCAAACTTAAACGGTCTTAATTCTTCCCCCTCACCGCCGGTTCAAGGGTTTTCAAAAAGGAAAGGTTCTTCCAAGGTTCTTCCAAGGTGTGGAAGGAAAAGGGTTCTAAGTGATTTAATCACTTTTTTCTCTTTCTCCATCTATTTTAGTTTTGCATTACTTGTGTGTTTTGCTTTTATGCTTTGAGTCAGTCTAGTTTTATGCATTGCTTTGTTTTTTCTTACATGTTTTTGGTTGTTAGTTTTTCAGTTTTAGTTATTTTGTTTTGTTTCAAAAATAAATTAAAAATTAAAAATTAAAAAATACAAAAGTTGTGTGTGTATGTGTACATTGGTTCTTGTGAACCTTAAAATGACTATTAAAGCAGAGTTTTCTAAACTTTGTATCTTTTGTAGCTTAGATGAGCACTCTATGCACAACTAAGCAAGTGAGCTTTGTGGCTCTTTGTTTGTGATGAGTAAGGTTAAGTGATCTCTTGTACTTAACACTCGTATCACTCTTTTTGACGGGAAGAACTAGAAAATCCTAAGAGAAAGGTATAAATAACCATCTCACCACTGTTACTTGCCAATCATGACAATGACATCTGTATGCTTTGGCATGGCAAAAGTATAATATCAATGACATCTGTATGCTTCGACATAGCAAAAGTGCAATGTCAAAAAGCTTAACATAAATGGGTATTTCTTTTCTCTCTCTTGTATACCTATGCATCATTTGCTTGATAAAATAAAATATGCAAAGAAAATAAAAGCAAAAAGAACAAAATGTTTTAAAAGATAATTGCAAGTGTGTTTTCTCGGAGATGTGGAAGTTATAAGATGTACCATGAAGGTGATAGTCCCCATCAAACAGTTATGATTGTGTGACTTAAAGTGATTTTCTCATATCTTAAATGGTCATAACATAGAGATACTTGTGCAATCTTGCGATATTTTTCACATACAGCACACAATATTCTTTGCTATTCTTGATACATGTGCAAGAACAATGTGATTTAGCCATCACAAGGTTTACATGTGTTGATTTATGCTCACTAAACTGTCTTAACTTGTTTTTGAAATATAAAATTGGTTAGACTTGTTTAGTGTGTTTGTATTTTTGGGATCTAAATGCTTATCATTTTTATTAATGAGAGATGATTTTGAGAGTTCAAAATGTTATTTGGATCATTGGTTGAGTTGCATGTGTGATTGCATTCATATCTGTGTTTTCCTTTCCTGAAAAACTGTTTTTATGCAATCTCGACACCTCCTTGACACCTGGCTTATCTGTCGAGCTCTTTTGTTGCATCTTATCGTAATCTCAACACCTCCTGATAGCTAGGTGGATCGATCTAGAAATCTCATGTCCCTTCGATAGCTCATCGATACCTCATCGATCCATCGAGCTTCTGTTGTGGACATCTCTAGACACCTCTTGATAGCTGCATCTGTTGGCACTTGTGTTCTCGAAACCTATCTCGACACTTGCCTCGATACCTCTCAACACCCTTATCTGTCGAGATTTACTGAGGTTCTATATATATGTTCAAACGCGATCTGGACTTCATTCTCTCGATCTCTCTCGATCTATCCACGTCTGTTCACCTCCCAAATCACTTTCTCTCACCCCAAACCTCTTTCCCAAGCATCTTTCAAGCTTTCTCAAGTTTTTCTTCACTTGGTAAGTTTCTAATCTTTCATTTACTTGCATTTCATGTTTTGAAACCTAAGTGTTAGGGTTTTTGGAAAATTTTTGGGTTTTTCAAAATTGAGGAGTCTTTGTTAAAATTTTTGGGATGGATTTTTGCCTAAATGTGTTTTAAATCTCATAAATTGCATTCCATGAGCATTATAACTATATTATCATGCATTTAGATGTGTGCAATTTGATTATGTGCTGATAGAATTGGATTGGGCTGAGCCCATGATGTCTTTTTTATTGCATGTCACATGTTCATGCATTTTTCATACATACATTCTTTCCGTTCAATATACTTGTTATATTTGAAATGTTTTGGGACTTTTCTGAGTGTTTCTTTCTTCCTCCTTTCTCTCTAGTTTGCGTTAGTGTGTCAATGGCACTAAAGCGTAAGTCTGCTCCGTCCTAAAACCCTCTTCGTTCTAGGGCCTCTTCATCCTCTGATCCTACTCCTTCTTCTGTTCAGTTTTGTGATGAGAAAGCCCAAAAAGACTTCTCAGAGAACTTCTCCAAACGAGGTGTTCATTCCAAATGCCGAGTTATTTTGTCAGGTTTTGCCAACACTGACCTTCCCAATGTCGTTCACAGTCGGGAATGGGAGTCACTGTGTGATGTCCCGATCACTTATCCTTCCGTGCTTATCTAGGAGTTCTACTCCAACATACATGGAACAGATACTTTAGTACCTCTCTTTCATACTCGCATTCGAGGTATGCGCATAGTGGTCACACCAGAGTTGGTATCCAATGTGCTCCGTGTTCTGAGAGTTGCGCATCTTGACTACCCCAGTTGTGAGTGTCTACGGACTGTGTCCAAAGACGAGATGATCTCTGCCTAGCTGATTGGGGTGATCGTCAATTTACATCATGTTGGCCTTTTGCTATAGGTCCTAGATTCTTGAACATGGTGATGACTTTTGTTTTGTATCTTCTCTCTCATTACAACTCTATCACAAAGTCTCGTGCTCGTTTTCTATTGTCTTTTCTTGAGGATCTTTCTATAGATTTTCCTTCACATTTCATTATTTCTATCATAGATATGTATAGGAATACGACGACTTATGATAAGCTCATCTTTCCTTCAACTATCACGCGAATTTTATGCCACTTTTCTGTTCCTTTTCCCTCATCTAACCACTTCTCTGTTATGTGTGCCATTGACTACGATATCGTTAAACGAAGCGAGGCGCAGTTTTGTTTGAGGCGTTCCAGTTCAGCAACTCCTCCCACTCCTTCAGCTACTTCTACCTCCGCTCCTTCTACTTTAGCGGGAGGTGTAACTTTGGATGCGATCATGGCGCAGCTTCAATACATGGATGCTCACCTTGATACACTTTCTACTGAGTTGTATCAGGTGAGCACCTGTGTTGGCCGTATTGCTAGATGGCAAGCTCTCCTCCTCCCGAGGCATTCGAGACATCCGATGGTGGTTCCGGCGAAGATGATGATGATGAGGATGGAGATGTTAGCTCTTCCAGTTCTAACGAGATGTCTACTTGATACTCTTACCATTTGTCACTCATGACAAAAGGGGGGAGTAGTTTTGGATATGAGAATAGTCATTCTTAACGAGAGATTAGGATATAGGAGATTTTTGAGATTTTTGTTAGGGGTAGAGTTTTGTTTTTTTTTTTTAGGGATTTAGTAAGGATTACTTGTATCTTGTTCTTTTCTTTCTTTGTTGAAGATACATTGTTCTTGTACCTAAGTCTTGTGACCATTTTTACATACATGATACTTATCTTAGATATATATTTGATGATGTATGTTCCAATTACCTATCTCTACATGTGTTTTTTCATTTCTATCTTTATACACATGATTCATATATTTTGTATGCAATCTATTATTTCTGCTTCACACAAAGATGTCTTGATGTATTTTGTTTAAAGTGTTTCATAAATACAAGTTGTCAAAGTCTACTTGTCATACACTCTCTTCTTGCAAATTTTTTCAAGAGTTTGTGTTAGGATAGATTTTATTGTATCCAACAAGTGAGCATGAGTTGACTGCTTTATGACTACTCTCATATGTTCATTTGTTTGTTGTGGTTTTGTCATGGATTGCCAAAAGGGGAGATTGTTAGGACATATATAGTTCACATGTTTAGAACATATGTCATTCTTTTATGTAATTGGCTAATCCTTTGACAAAACGTACTTTGCTTGTATTTGGGTAGATCTAGGATGTTTTTAATACTTCAAAAAACAAAGTTTCAAGATCAAGTGTTAAAGCCGTGCAAGTCTGTCCAAGATTCAAGCTGAAGAAGTGTCTGTCATTAAAACTCGATAGCTAGCATCTATTAAGTTTAAGAAGCTGTTCCAGCCCCGTGGCTTGACAGCTTCTTGACACCTCTATCTATTGAGGTTTAAGAAAAACAGAATTTCAGATCTGTTTTGATTTCAATCCATGGATATGTCTTTGGGCCTTCTTTTCTCACAATCCTAGACATATAAAAGGATTATTTTAAGGGTCGTATCTAGTTACACACAGTAGAGAGCACAAGTTGCAAAAGCTATTTTGTGACCGGAGACAAAGTTTACCCTAGTTCATCTCTTTCGTGAAGAAGCTGCTGTATTTGGGCACCATAGGGTTTTGTAACCAAGCATCTTGTTGCTCTTCATTGTGAGGATGAACTAAAGAACTTTGTAGCCAACATCTTTCTCAAGTTGGTGATTGAAGTCGCGTATTGGAATCTGCACAATTGGTTAGTCACGTACTAGGAGCCGTACATCAAAAGGAGAGATTGTCACTACAGACCAAGTCCAATTGGGTATTGTGTTAAGGGTTCAACTGTAGGTTGGCAGAAGGTACTGGGATTCCTTTACTTGTAACCGCTTGTTTTGATAATAGTGAATTTTCGGAAATGGTGACCTTAAAAGCACCCGGTGGGGTTTTTGCCTTAGAAGTTTTCCCATTCATAAACAAATCACCGTGTCAATTTATTTTCTGCTACATTTTAGTTTATTGGTGATTTATTTGTGCTACCACATGTTTGCATGTTAAATTGATTAATTAATTAAACTTGACTAATTAATCAAATTAATCTATCATAAGGGGTCAATACGTTTTTGGCCTATCAAATACCTTCCTCAGATTATCCTTGTTGAAGATCTGGTAAAGCTTGCCCAAGAGGAGATGAGGAAAGTCGCGGTACTCCAGACTAATGTTGGTCCTAATTGGATGGACCCCATAGTTCTATTCTTGAAATCGGAGAGTAAAAGTTGTATAAAAGCTTTTTCTTAGGGCCATACTTACTTTGTGTCCATCTCAAGGCAATGGAGCCACTTTTGAAGGAGTTGCATGAAGGAATATATGGAAGTCATACAAGAGACAGATTGTTGTCACATAAAACTCTTACTCAAGGTTACTGGTGACCAAGTATGCAAAAAGAAGCACAAGAATATGTTAAAAAATGCAATCAATGCCAGAAATTTGTTCCAAACATTCATTAACCTAAAGGAGTATTGAACCCATTGACTAGTTCGTGGCCATTTGAGTAATGGGGATTGGATATTGTAGGTTCATTTCCCTGGGTTATGGGAAACCGAAGATGGCTTCTTGTTGGAACTAACTACTTCACAAAGTGGGTTGAAGTTAAGCCATTATCTAACATCAGGGATATTGATGCAAAGAAATTTGTTTGGAAGAATATTGTTACTTGGTTCGGGATTCCTCAGACTCTCATCTTGAACAATGGGCTTCAATTTGACATCAAGGCCTTTAGGAGGTACTACTGTGAGCTTGGCATTAGAAACAGATATTCAATCCCAGCCTATTCACAAGGGAATGGGCATGCCAAAACAGTCAATAAAGGTATAATAAGTGGGCTCAAGAAAAGGCTGGATGAAGCAAAGGGTAGGTGGGTCAAAGAACTCTTACATGTTCTTTGGACATATCGGACAACTCATTGTCGTTCAATAGAAGAAACACCTTATTCTATGACTTAGGGATCCAAGGTTGTGAACTCTCTAGAGACTGGGTTTTCGACGTTAAGGACAAGCTTGTTCACACCTGACAATAATAACCAATTATTAGAGAGGAGCTTGGACCTAGATGATGAACGAAGAGAAGCGGCCATGATTCAATTGGCACACTATTAGTAAAAGCTTAAGCAAGGGTATGATACAGACGTGAAGGTTAGGCCATTAGCACTGGGGGGTTTGGTTTTGAGAAAAGTAGTTGGGACTACAAAGAACCCATCTTGGGGAAAACTAGGACCTAATTAGGAGGGGTCATACCGCATCACTTTGGTGGTAGGGATAAGAGCTTATTTTTTGGAAGATTTAGATGAAGATGTTGTACCACTTCCGTGTAGGAAAAACATAGTTTGTATTGCATACAAAATATACGCAACAGAAAATTAACGGATCTACTTCATTCGCAATTGATAACATGTACTATATAAATTTTAGAATTTAAGAACAAGAGAGCGTACCTTGGTGCGGTAAAATTTAAAACCAAAGATCAAAAGTACTTGGGAACACTTTTAATCTTCACTTCGATTCCACTTATGCCCAAGAAGTGTGGTCTCTTAATCAGTTTATACATATGTGTTCAAGTGAGAATAAGAGGGTGGCTTACACTCACATACACACCATTTCATACATTCGTTACAAAATTCTGTAAGTTTCTCTCCTTATATATAATTAATTATCTAATTGGGCTAACCTTTTGGACCATTCCAATTGGGTTTTAGTATGTGGCTTAGAATGGGACCAAAATGGTTATATAAGACACTAGCTCCAATGGGTTTTGGGCCTTTATATCAACTTTTGACAAGCCCAAAATTACCATTAGTAATATTTAATACCACTATATAAATATAATTGCACTCTAGGCCTTGTTAATAAATTATATCCCAAGATTTTATTATACATGTAACCCCTTCATTAAAATATTCGTAGTAATACAAAGTCATGAATGTTGATTGCCACTTTGAAAATTACTACATCTTAATCCTTGAGTACCTAGTTTAATCATTTAAGTTATTTATCATATATTTATAAAATCTAATTTCATAAATATATACTCTAGGAACTTCATACTAAAGTGGTTAGGCCTAACATTCTGAATAACCAAACCCATTAAACTTATCTCAAGGGATTATTTTATATCTCCATTAAGAGATTATGAATTCCATCATGACTTTAGATCTCACTCGTGATATATCAAAACAACCTATATTTCATGATCAGGTTCATTATTCTCTCAAGATTGAGAGTTCGTGTAAATAGAAGTCATGAGATTTATTATTCATTTGACAGTCATTAGTAGAATTATAAATCTCACAGCGGTCTAGTTCAATATGTCTTAACACTTAAAACATATCAACATATCAACTAAAAGTCTCTACTTCCGTGATCAATACAAATCATCTTAGTTGATATGTTATAGTCTTCGCAGATGAAATGCCCAATTTTATCACCAATTACGAACTAAAATTCCGAGTTTACAAAGAATTTGTGATTTATATTTCCTGTGACTAAATCACATATTATGCATTTCATGGACTATATGATAATGTTCAAATATTCATGTAACCATTATTTTAGATAATAATATCACAACATTATATCATACATAATGTCATACATAGCATAATACAATAGGATTTAAATGGCACATATCTTAACAGTCTGTGGAATGTAAATAATCTTTGAAGTTACTACAATTAATGAAAGGCAATCTTGCCATCTTCTATTTCTGCAATTACATTGCCCAAATTTATTTGTTTAAGTGTTAAGCAAAACCTTGGTCATGCTTGGTTCCTCAAACCACATATCTTGGATAAATTAATACTTTTTATTTTCTTAAGTATTAAACAGATCCTCGGTCATGTCTGGTTCCTTGGACCACATATCTTGGGTAAATTAAAACTGTTTATTTGTCTAAGTATTTGTTAAAACCCTAGTCATGCCTGGTTCCTCGAGCCACATGCCTTGGGTAAATTAATGCCTTTTTATTTGTTTGAGATGATGAATAGAACCCTAATTATACATGGCCCCTTAGACTATACACCTAAGATATATTAACGTTATTTGAACATTAAATTGTTAGGTTACTCGTTGCTTAGGTGTGTATAAATGTTAGTGGCAATGCTGTGTTAGGATTAGTGCCCTTAAATCCTATTGTATGATGCTATGTATTTTAGTATGTATTTTATTATGTATGACTTAATGTTGTGTTTAATAAAGTTATTTTATTTTTATCTAAAATAATGGTAACATGAATATTCGGACATTGTCATATAGTCCATAAGATGCATAGTATGTGATTTAGTCACGGATGATATAAATCACAAGTTCTTTGTAAAATCAAAATCTTAGTTCGTAGTTGGTGATAAAATTGGGCATTTCATCTGCGAAAACTATAACATATCAACTCAGATGATTTTTCTTGATCATGGAAATGGAGATTTCTATTTGGTATGTTGATATGTTTTAAGAGTTAAAACATATTGAACTAGACCGGTGTGAGATTTATTATTCTCCGAACGACTATCAAATGAATAATAACTCACGACTTATATTTACATAAACTCTTAATCCTAAGAGGATAATAGATCTGATCATGAAGTGTAGGTTGCTTTGATATATCAGGAGTGAGATCTATGGTAATGGTCAAAACCTCAGTATGTTGGGCAATCACATTTAGTGTTGAAGAAACATATATTTTCAAGATGGAATTCATAGTCCCTTAACGGAGATACAAAATATTCCCGTGAGATAAGTTTAATGAGTTTGGTTATTCAGAGAGTTAGGCCTAACCACTTTAGTAAGGAGTTACTAAAATATATATTTATGGGATTAGATTTCATAAATATATGATGAATAACTTAAAGAATTAAACCAGGTACTCAAGGAACTAAGATGTAGTAATCTGCAAAGTGGCAGTCTACATTCATAATTTTGTATTATTACGAATATTTTATGAAGGGATTGCATGTACAATAAAGTCTTGGGATATAATTTATAAACTAATCGCTAACCCGTACAATGCACAGGATTGTTTTAAATCAAATGTTAACATGTTAAGGTTTAAACATTTCTCAAATTTCAATTATTGAAAGCTAAATTGGCTCCAATATAAAATGAAACATGTAATTTTATGAAGTAATATTAAAAATGAGATAAATACAAATATTATGAAGTAATGTATTACAATAATCATAATATACCCTTACATTTGGTTTAATAAGTATTACAAAAGAACCAGTAAATAGAATAAATATACAATTGTGCTTACATCTTCAAGCTTTATCCAATTTTTTTTAAGAATGTATTTCCTCCCTTTCTTAAGCTCTTCTCTTTTCTCTACTTCTTCAAGCTACTTAATTTTTTGCAAAATTAGTATCAAGTATAACACCAAATTATACTAATTCATCAAAGATTTACAACGAAAAACCAAACACCCTTAATGTCAATAAATTTTATAATAACCCCACCCCAACTATTGAATTATTAAAAAAGTTGAATATTTCTATAATCTTCATGAAAATAATTATTCCATTGGTTTTCATCATAAAATTCATAAATAAATAACAAAATAGATTATTCACACACAAAAAAATTCAATGCATCCAAGTTATAAATAAAATACCAGTACGAATTGTGCTAAGGTAGAAAATGGTACTATATTTTGCCATATATAAATACAACATGACCTGAGACCTCAAAAGCTTATGTGAATCAATTTTAAATTGTACTATATAGTTTTATTCAAACATTAAGAAATACAAAAGCCAAAAATCTAGATATTTATGGCATTTGTTTCAAGTTTATGCCAAACCAAAACTAAAGGCATGCCTGAGTGCAGTTTGCAAAGGCTTTGTGGCTTGGTAGTGTTGTCAAAATTTGTGCAGTCTTCCAAACAAAAAAACAATCCAAAAGGAAAAAAAAAAAAAAAAAAAAAAGTCAAAATCTGTGTGGTCTTCCAAACTAAAAAACAACCCTAAATAAACAAATAAAGATGCAGATGATATGTAAAAAGATGGGTATTTAATAATGAAAATTAAAAGGGAAAAAACCTTGGGGGAGAATATAGTGACAGAGCAACCCTACAAAACTATAGAGGAAATGTATTTATAATAAAAATATAGAGAAATAAACACAAACAAAAAAAAAAACAAAAAAATCAATCACAGTCACATGTTCATACTAAACAAAGGCTAGACTTGAGACAATGTAGTTCATGATGTTATGGTTGGAGACATTGTAGTTCATGATGTTATGGTTGGAATGACAAAGACTACAAACAAAGAGTTAAAGCAAGAACTGGGTCTTTTAAAGGGAAGGGAAAGGTCTAGAAACCATAAAAGGTGCAGGTTCTAGGGTTTAAACTAAATAGTTTTATTATTGTTATTATTATTATTATTATTATTATTATTATTATTAATCAAAAGTGATAGAATTTTATTGAAAATATTCCAAGATTATAGACTCCTCAACTCCTTGGCATGATTAGCTAAAGCATTGTCTAACTTATTGCACTGTTTAGAAACTATCCTATAATATACATCTTTTGCATAATACACAAAAGCATGAATATGTTCTAACATATCTAAAATCTCCTTAAAGCTTAGTTCATGCAAGTGAATTAATGTCAACAAATGTGATGCTCTCAACAGAGCCATAGCAGCCATCCACAATGGATCTTGGCAAGGAATTAATTCACTATGGGCTATATAGGAGAACCACAACCATCTCTAACAATATTGATTAAACCTACAAAATTCTTGGCTTTTGGAAAAGGTCAACGCCATTTTCATTTTGAATAATCATTTGATTAATAGTACTAACTTTATAGTTTTCTTATTTATGTCCTAAATGCATAGATTTCTAAAAATATGGTAGAAGAGTAAATTGAAAACTGAAATGGGATGGTGAAGCTAATTTAACAATCCCTAATATCCCAGACAATTTCAAGATCCAAGACAATTTCATTTCCTAATATCCAAAACAATTTCAATAACACCAAAAGCATATCCCAAAAATCTACAAATCAAAGAGAAGAAACAAATTAATAGGAAACAAACACTTACAAAGGGACCAAGGATCTTGTTCTGTTAATGCCATCCCTACTAAAACTCTCATTGCCTACAATTGCTCAATGGTGATCTTGGTACTATATTTGCCATTTAATTTTAAAAAGTCACAAATTCTGGACAATAACAAATAAAAGTAGAAAAACTTCTAAAAAATTCATTCAAGCATTGCACAATGTAGGGATGTGTGATTAAATAATGCATAATATTTGTATGTTTCAAGAAGTTGCAAGGGAACCAAAAAAAGTAAAAAATAGTGATGCCAATATCACATTGCACAACTTATTATTGCTAGAACTACCAATATAGCAAAACATAACTCTGTAAATCATAGTTTGGCTAAACACGCTATTAATATTCCAAACTTTTAGTGTGGACGGAGAATGTTCCACCACAACTTTTTTCTATATTTCAGGCTGATTTAACCAACCTTTTTTAATAATATTATTCATCTTCTTTCTCAAAAAAAAAAAAAAAAAAAAAAAAAAAAAAAAAAAGAGAGAATTGTGACACTAAATATGAAAATAAACATAACAAATACAGCAATTTATTTATGTGGTTATGCCCCCAACAACATAGGTTTTTGTTTTTACCTCAACAGGCTGCCTGAGGTTGATCTTTTGTGTAGGTTGTATATGCTTGGAATCACTCACAATATTAAAAGACCGCATAAAAACTTAAAACCCAAAATCCATATTGCATTTAATTTTGGTAGGAAAATTTTGTGGGATATAAATTTAACTAAAGCAACAACTAAACCACAAACCCAAAAATTAATCATTCATATTCCAAATCCCATCAAGTTTCCTATCATGGGCTAACCACAATTCAAAGAACACCAACTAAGAAGACCTACAACCATAAATTCATTGACGCAACTTTGATAAGTATAGTTTACAGCTTTTGTTATGTTAGAGAATGAATAGAGCATCAAGCATAATTGTAATCGACCGATCAACAATTTATCAACACAAATTAAGTTTGACTCTATGACATCTAAATTTTAATCAAATAGCACTAAGAAAAGAATTAGTCTAAGTCTCAAAACACTAACTAAATTTGAGAAAATATTATATAATAAATAATTGAATACAAAACATTATCTTATGCAACATCAGCAACAAAAGCAAATTGAGAGCAGTGATGGATTTGGCTCAGATTAGAGAGAGAGGATAGGGTTTGAGTTAGAGCCCTAAGAAAATAAAAGAGAAACAAATGAAACAAATCAGAGAGAGATTATATGCAGTGGTTAGCTAAATCCTCTGATACTGTGAAATTTCAAACATGATACAATACCTCTTTTAGGCATTTTGTCATACAGATGCGTGCCTAAACATATAGGGTTCGATAATTCAAATAAATTACTAACTATAAGAGATATTACGAGGTAAAAAAAAAAAAAAAAAACAATTTAACATACAGTAATCAAATTTTAACATACCTCCACTTTTTGAAATTCCAATAGAAGGTTTATCAGTTCCAAAGCTAGTCTCTATTGTAACAATGCAAGAATTAGCTTGGGTTAGGTTTTGAATTATTGAAATCCTATTGTATTTTAAATACAAACCCACAGGATTTTCTTGTATTCAGCTTTGGACATGTAAATATGTAAGAAACAATACTATGAAACCAATTAATGTTGTATCTAGAAGGAGTAAATATCTAGGAAAGCAAGCGTACCTAGGCTTAGGGGAAGGAACAAACATAATATATAAGAATCCAAAATATATGAGAATCCAAAATAAGCAACTGATAATTGAACTGCAAAGAAACAAAGGTCAACGTGAAACAAATATATGAGCTGAAGATGGTAAATTTGTTAAATAATTTAAACTGAGGAATTTAAAAAATCAAAGAGAAACAACCATCGATACCCTACCTAAAATAACCCTAATTAAAAAAAGCAAAGGTTTTACAAATCAATGTTAATCATCTGTTCTTCCTAAATCAAAACCAAACCCACGAAAACAATATCAATATAAATATGGAGATTAACCCAAATACTCAAAAGAAAATCAATTCTGAATATAACAAAAGAATAAGATAGAAAGAAATTCCAACATGAGCTAAATTAAGCAAAAGTGACATCATAGTGGTAGCCATTGAGATTCAAGGGAGAGATAATGCTTTCATCTAAGCAGAAATATCCAACCCAAATCCAATAGGGACCACTTGGCTTCCATGTCTTTGGAGGAAAGGAGAAATATTACATATAGTTGATGACTTCAAGCAAGAGTAACAAACAGAATAGAGCTAATATATACAGATGAATTTTAAGTCACATGTCAAGTCAATGTACTTGACTCAGTTTCATTTATCTTTAACTTCTTGAGTAGGCTTACATCTTCCAACATCTGCTTCCTCTTACAACTTAGGTCATGGAAAGCTTTGCCCCTTAAAAGAGCCAACCGCAGATTTGTTAATGTCAAATGTCGACATAGCAAAAATAGTTTCAGAAAGCATATTTTCTAAGCTACAATGTTATGCCAATCTTTCATTATCAAGTACATTTCAAATTGACAAATGACTTGAAGAGGTTTTTTATAATCGTCCTTAATTTCACAACTTGTTAAATAAACTCACAAATTCTTTTAATTTTTTTCTTTAAATGTACGTTTCTTCACTGCATATGACAAAAATGACCATGGTATGAAAGCAGCTTAGGAAATTCTAATTTTCCAAAACGTTATCAATTTATCACAATGACATCCAAATGTTTACCTGTGTCCCTTTCCTTCAACCTTTTATTCTTCGCCAAGTGGACATCTTCAGCTTGTGGCCTCGTACTATCACAATCAACTTTATCTGCTGCTACATAGTAACTTCCATTAACAGCATCTTAAGGGTCACGCACCACTAGAAAAACCATAAGTATATCTTAATGAAAGAACCAAGTGATCCAATCACACTTGGGATAGACTGTGTACAACATTGTATAGCAATGTGCACACCATTGGACAGCATCATTCAATTTTTTGGATAAATTTCTAAAACAATTTGTGATGTGACCCAATCCATCTTGCAATAGTGCTACAACATTATATTACAAATTAATATCACAAACAACTCTACCCTTCCCAGATAGTCTCCCTATAACACTATTATGATAATCTGTACTGTAGTTAGACTGACCCATGATGGACGGAAAGCACTTAGAAAGTTTATCCATGACAACTGGTATACTTTGGAATTGTGTGAGAAGTAAATGTTAATCAAGGAAATAAAGATCTCACCCAATACTCATTATGAGATTTATTAATTCCCTTCAACCAAACAAAATAATAGTTTATATTAATTTGTCAGCAACTGCGAGTTCATCAATTTTTTAATAAACACGTATAGCATGCACAAACTATAAGAGATATTATGAGGTAAAAAAACAATTTAACATATGGTAATCAAAATTTAACAAACCTCCACTTTTTGAAATTCCAATAGGCTTAGGGGAAGGAACAAACATAATACATGAGAATCCAAAATAAGCAACTGAAAATTGAACTACAAAGAACCAAAGGTCAACCTGAAACAAATATATGCACCAAAGATGGAAAAAAAAATTGTTAAATAATCTGTTCTTCCTAAATCAAAACTGATCAGACCACAATACCAAAACCTAAATCATATTTCCAAATTAAAAAGAAAAAAAAAAGAGAGAGAAATATTTCCTCTGTTTTCATCATTAAGTAGGTTGCCTCTCCTCTATTTGGTTTCAATTGAAAAACTTAAAATCAAAGAAAAGAGAAAGAGGAAAGCAAGCATACCTAGGCATTGGGTATGGATTTTGATTTTCAATTGAAAATAATAACAGGTAGAGAATAGGTTGCATAATGGAGAGGAAAACCAAAAGATGCAGTGGCAGCGACAGTGGCGGTGGGAGAGAAGGACTGATGGTGATCCTGGGTTGTGGAGAGAAAATTAAGAGTAAAGATGGGCAAAGAATCAGGTTTGAGAGACGAGCAATTTTTTTTTTTTTTTTTTTTGTATATTAGGTTTAATATATAATTGGGTTTTAAAGGAAAAAAAAATCAGAATTTTTGTTTTTTTTTTTTAAATGATTATCAAGTTTTAGGGGAAAAAATTAGAAATTTTATATTTTTGTTTTTTTAAATGATGCTGACGTGGAAAATTATAGTGCTAGTAAGGGCTTCGGTTTTATATATATATATATATATATATATATATATATAAGTCCTAGAGTGCAACTATATTTATATAGTGGTATTAAATATAGTTAATGGTAATTTTAGACTTGTCAAGAGTTAACAAAAAAGCCAAAAGCCCAAGGCCCATTGGAGCTAGTGTCTTATTGGTCCCTTTGGGTCCCACTCTAAGCCACACACTTAAGCCCAATTGGAAAAGCCCAAAAGGCCAGCCAAATTAAATAATCAGTTAGATACAGAGAGAAAGAACACCATTATGAAGTGGTGTGTATGTAAGTGTTAGACACTTTGATATTCTCCTTTGGAAAACTGATTGAGACACCACACATCTTGGGCGTTAGTGGAATTGGAGTGAAGATTGAAAGTGTTCTCAAGTGCTTTTGATCTTCGGTTTCGAAATTCACCGCTCCAAGGTACACTCACTTGTTCTTAAATTGTAAAACTTACATAGCGCATGTTAACATATATGAGTGAAGTAGATCTGTTATTTTTCCGTTGCGTATGCTCTGATGAGATACAAACATGTATTTTTCCATCACACTGTACAAATTTTTAATTGGTAAAGCTTACAATTTTGGTTCATGGTTAAAAATTTGACCATACTTAATAGTGGAGAGCTTGTATTACAGATTATGTATAAGTAATAGGCATATAAAGAAAGCTGATACTTTTCATTAATTGGTGCCTGGGTAAGGCAAAGAAAGTACATATTCAAAATAAAAAAAAGGAAACAATTACAAGTTGGAAGGATAGCGCCCTAGCTAGTAGTAGAGGTGGGTCAGCCTTAGTTGCTGACTGAGAAGAAGGTTTAGGCACTTTGCTCTTGGCTACTTCCTTCTCCTTGGAAGCCTTTTTGGTTGTTTGTGGACGTTTAGTTTGTTTAGGTGCTTTATAATTGGTCACCTCTTTCTCCTTGCCCTTTGTGCTTTCTCTATTAGGCTCCTTAAAGGTTTTTGAGGTGGCTGGAAGAGTACCAACACTGGTAGGCTGGGCAAGTTTAGGCATTTTAGGGGCCGTCATCACTTGGGAGCTAGGTTGAACTGCTATGTGTAACGCCAGAGGATAGAAGATGTTTTCTGTCTTCTAGGTTCAAGGCTTCAGTTCATACCTAAAGGCAGTAACCTCAACAAACTCTTGTGACCTGGGCCCTTAGAGCATCTTTAGTCCTTTTCACACTGATTTCATAGCCATTTTGCTCAGCCCAAGCCACAGCCTCCTCACTTTTCTCCAACTCTTTTTTTCTGAGCCTCTATTTTCTCTTTGGCAATTGCGAGCTGCTCCTCGGCTTTACGCAATTGCTGACACTAGTCTTCTGCTTATTTTTTAGTGCTAGCCAAAGCAGCTTCTACGCTTTTGCTCTCCCTGCCTACCTTAGTCAGCTTTATGTTAGGCTCTTTAATTCTCTTCTCGGCCACAACTAGAGTCTTCATCGCAGATATGCGATGAACTTCCTCATCTTTACACTGGGCATAGGCTCGATCCACCCATTCCTTAAGAACGTTGGTTGTCTAAATGGCCTAGAAGACAATAGTAATATAAGAAATAGAATAAAAGTGTGAAAATGTGTTGAAAGAAGTATAAATAGATGGCAGGGCATACCATTGCCATTTCTCTTTTCAGGGTCAAGAAGACCTCTTGCTTCTTCAAGGTCCTTAGGCCGGCCATGTTGTGGGGCAAGAGCAAAGGCTACTCCAAAGCATCGGCCATACAGCCTGCCTTCCCCTTTTGAAAGTCCTTGATAGAGGAGTCCAAGGGAAGTGGGGCTCCATCCAGCTTAAGTGTAGGATTCCAAATTAGAATCCTAGGGCGGACATCAATAACCATGTCTGCGCCTGAGCCTTTGGGTGTATTCCTCTTTTGTGTTCCTTCCTTGGCCCCTTTTTGGGGCTCAAGGTCTTTGGAGGGAATTTCACCCTCCTCGGATGCCTCTTTCCCTTTGTTCTCTCTTTTTCTTTTCATTTCTAGCTGTTCTAAAGGGGAAGGGTGAGTAGGGAGAGGCGTAGGAGGTCGAGGTTGGACAGCCACCTTAGGTGTAGACCCTCCAACGTATGACTCCAAAAGTTCAAGGAGGCTAGTGTTCTTTTTCCTTTAGAGCACCATGGCTTCTGGAACGTCAGATGGCTCTTGATTGCTACTTACTTGAGCAAGGGGTAGATGGGAGAAGGAAGCATATGGAGACTCAATGGGGAGCGACTGATTAAGAACCATGAAGTCCTCTTCAGAGTTTATAACCTCAATTACTATAAATGTCTCTTCTTTGAGAGCGGGGTGTGAAGAGGTTGCTTCTTCCCTAGTAACACACTAAGTAGGCAACTCAATCTAATATGTACCTTCAGGTGGAGGACTATAGACGAACTTGGGTACGGCGATGTTAATTTGTTGCAATCAGGCGTCCTTCGCCTTTATTACGTACTTTAGAGATTGGAAGCTCGATGAGATTGGCTTGTATCCGAGGATTACGTGGGTAGCTCGCAACTGTCCATCTGTGTGGAGAAAGATCTCGAACTTAAGTATCCTAGTAAGGTCGGGTTCGTTGACGAAATTGAAATTGGGGGGTGTGAAATTCTTGTCTGCAAAAATCCCAGAAACAAAAGTGTATTTAGAGAAGGGGTTTGTTAAGTAAAGAGAAATGGATTTATGAATTACAAGAAGAGCAACAAGATACTAAAAATTGAAGTGTTCACTGTTAACATAGGGTACTTAAACCTAAAACACCCCACTTGGTTTCCCCTCTCACATCAGACAATGAAGACCATCTTGCCACTCACCCAAAAAAATCAAAAAATCTTTGTCCATGCCCTTGTTAGATTCAGGGAGACACGAAAT
The DNA here is from genome assembly GCA_032878915.1 of Castanopsis chinensis. NCBI lineage: Eukaryota > Viridiplantae > Streptophyta > Magnoliopsida > Fagales > Fagaceae > Castanopsis > Castanopsis chinensis. Next base: position 2,064,175 of record JAVQMG010000102.1, read on the forward strand.
GTGCCTGACTTCGAGAACCCTAGTCTTCAGGTAATATCCTATACTCTTAAGGTATTGACAATTATACACCCAATTGACATCGTGATGGGTAAAATTTATGCCCATCTTTTCATTAAGGGTGTCCACCGTACCTAGAATCCTAAATAGGTTTGGGGAACATTGGGTCAGGCAGAGTCTATGTGTGATAAAAAAATTCCTAGTCACTCTCCCCATAGGTATCCTCATCCCTTCCTCCCTCTATAAAGGCAATCATAGGGATCATCACATCCCCCTTAGACCTTAAAGCGTGCCATTCACTGAGAAGGCAGTGCCATATGGAAACCCCGACTGGGATATTATACCTAGCCTTAAAACTCTTTATGCCCTCGGGAGGAAGGGATGTTAAAGAATGGGATGTAGAATAGGAGGCCGAGGAGAAAGGGATCCTATAAGTTAATACATAAGCCTAAAGGGTACTTACTATAGGAAAGGAGCACCTCAAACTGCTTCTTGGAAGGTTGAAGATTCAAAAAATGGAGGAACTGACTTTTCTGCGCACTTTATATAGGGAGGAAGAATGAGCAGGAAAGTTCCCACTAGAATTTTTATGGAAAATCCTTACCCAAGGATTCTCATCACACCATAGAATGTGGGGGACAAGGCGCCATATGAATCAATTAATAGGGCGTCGCAGATGCCGAAGCGTCAGGGGCGTATACAGAGTATGAGAAAAGACGTTACCACATGGGAACGTTTATTGAATGTGTAAAGCTTAGGGGGCCAGAATCAAAACTCTACTTTTCCTCAGAAGAAAAGAAAACTGGGGTTTTAAGGAACTCTTGTGAGGATAAGATAGTCGAGCAGGAGTATTAGGCAGTAGGCCATGCCCAAGGATGCAAAGGCCCCCGAGGATGGTTAAGCAGTAAAAAGGGCATGTGGGTTGATGGGACGAGGACAAAGGCTGATAACAACGAACAAGTGAGGTCTTATGAGGATCCAAACTTCCTCGAGAGGCAATGTGAGAAGCTGGAGCTTGACCACCTAGAACATACCGTGTAATAGGCAACATACTTTGGAAGATAAACTTTAGGGAAAGAAGTCAACAATGAGCTAAGAAATATCTGAGAAGAAGGTTGCCACCACCACATTAAATGTTTTACACCTAACCAACTGGCTGCATATATGTGGAAGTGATATGTGAACAGTGATTTTCAGCCTTACAGCTACGCACAAATTTTTCAGGAAAGTTCTAATGGAACAAGCATCTAGGAGATCATCTGCATAGTCAATAGGTGGAAGGCTAGGATTAAGAAGAATAGGACTATATAAAGAAAAGACTCTCGTGAGAAATGGGGACGTAGAAAGGAAAAAGAGAGAGAATTCTTTGTATTTGAGAGAAAAGGATTGAGTTAATATAAGAACACTTCCTCATCTGACTAGACCAAGGAGCATAATTCCTTTCAAGTTGTGTTTTTCTTATCTTTCTAATATGATCCTAATCTAGCATGTAACGTGCTTAATTTACTGAATTCCTTCCCTATAAAATCCACTTTCTATAACAAATATATTGTTTGGGCTCGTTGGGCCATTATCCACACTCTTTAGGTTAGGGATTTAACGCCAGTCCTTACACCATATGTGACAAATGAATGAAAACAATAGAAGGAAATTTTCAAAACTTTCAAGGATTTAATTAAAAATTTTAAATTTAAGAAAAAATAAATAAATTTATATATTGGATCTTAGAAATACAAAAATGTATTTTAAAATTTTATTTTTTTATTCAATAATAAGAGAATCAGGAAGAAATGAAAAGTTTATATAAATATGATGGAGTAATCATATCATTTTTAGATTAAATCAACATAATTAGTTAGTTGATTGGATCATATATCATTTTTAGATTAAAAAAAATTAATGTGACAAATTAGTACAAAAAAAAAAGCTTTTTACATCCTCTAAATTTATGTTTGCTTCTAAATCAATGATTTAATTTTTAAAATTTTAAATTATACAATTGAGCATTACAATGTCATAGGACACATTCGGTCAAAATCCGTTAAAATCTTACTATTAATCCACACAAAAATGATGTGGTTTAAATAATTTTTTTAAAACAATATTTGAAAATAGTTTAACATGAAAATTTAAAAGATCATGATAGAAGGGACATAGTATAAATGATACTTGTTCATAAAAGAAATAAATATAAATGATTTTTTTTTTTAAAAGGCGGCTTAATATAAAAAGTGAAAATTGTAAGAATATTTGCATAAGTTCGTGCAAAAATTTTGGTCTATTTTAGCATAAGAACTTACTTTTTCTATTTTACATACTTACTTTTCAAAAGACATCTCATCAGATTATCTATTTTATATTACATTTTATTAAAATATCCAGTTTTCTTGATTTTTTTTAATCATTTATATTTTTTCACACACAACAACCCCCATTCACTCTCTTTCCTCATTCTTGGATACATAAAAAAATATACAAAATGAATAATGTTAGTGTAAAGTTACACAGTTACTATAGCAAACTATAAATTTACACAATTATACACGAAAAATAATGTAAGTCATTTTTAGGAAAAATTGTATAAATTTATAGTAGTATAGATAGCTAAAAATATTCACAAGGAAAAAAGAAAAAGAAAAAAAAAATCTCATCATCTAAATTCAAATTCAAAATCTAGCCCGTTTGGTAGCAGTGTTTAAATATTGTTGTTTAGTTTTCAGTATTGTGGAAATACATATTTGGTCAGCCCGTTTTTTGTTAGCCGATGGACAGGCATGTGTGTTGGGTGGTCCCGCAATGGAGTTTTCCGAGGAGGTGGTCCCGATAGCAAGGAAACCAGTAGTTATTAATAGTTCTGCTAGTAATTATTAAATGCTTGGAAATAGAATAAATACGTTTATCTTTCATCGTCTGTTTGCTTATTCACACTTAGGTTAGGCATACACTGATTAGAAACATGGACTATGATGATATAGATTATGATGAAGGTTATAGCATGAGAGATATAGACAATAATTGGTTAAATAACGATATAGATTATGAAATAGATTCTGATTCTGACAGTGATATGGATAATTACAATTATAACTATAATAACACAAATAATTGAAGAACATCAATAGGAGATAAATCAATAGACAAACTGATAAACACAATAATAGTTTCTTAGAAAGAATTAATATAAAATTAGAATCTTTAAAAGCTATAGAAAGACCCATTACTGTAGTAAGAATAAATGAAAGAAATAACAGAATAGACAGTTTTTTGGATCTCTATGATAGAATAAAATTGTTAAACTCACCTTTAGAAAATAAAGAGAATTTGAACCCCATCATAGATCATCTTTAACAAAAACCATGTCAGATAACTGGAATAATAGGCAACAGAATAGTTCAACAAGTCCCGACAGATTAATAAACCTAATAGATATAAAAGATAGTTTCATATGTGATGATAGCAATAGTTTTCAAAATTCAAAAGCAACTGACAAACCTATAGCTATAACATATAAAGATAAAGGAAAAGACTTAAAGAAAGAAAAGAATGAAAGTCTTATAGAAATAATGAATGAAGAAAAAGGCAGAGAAAGACAAAAGACCAATAATATGAAGGATGGCCTAATTAGAGAAAGAACAACACGTATGGAAGATGAAGAAATATTTAAAAAAGGTATAGTAAAAGAAATGATAGAAAAAATAGAAATAGAACATGGTGATAGTATTATTAAGATAGCCAATTCAAAAGAGAAAGAAGGTATGAAGAAATCAAAAGAACCTCTGATAGATAAGAAAGAAAGTAGTTCTACAGATATAGTGCATAAGAATAAGCTAGACATAATAGAAAGAGACATAGAAATAGGACAACACATGTAAAAAAAAGGAAATAGAAAAAGACATGTTAAAACCAAAAGAAGATAGTACTCTTGAAGAATCTCTATGCAGGAAACTAGAAGTAGAAGAAAAGATAGAACAAGAAAGAGAAATAGTCAACAAAGTAAGGAAAACTAATAATAATGAAAAGGAAATAATAATAGTATAGCAAAAGCAAAAATAGTCAACAATAGATGGAAAAATGATAATTTAAAAGAGAAAATAGATGAAAGACTAAAGGCAATTGAAAGATCTATCATATATACCCAAAATGATAGCTTGACAGAAATAGCTAAAAAGATAGAACTTTTAAATTCAACTTTAGAAACAGACAGAAAAAGAAATATAGCAGTTTTAAATTCTACTGAATTATCAGATAGTGAGAAAGATGACAGACACATTAAAAATATTATTTGTCACAAATGTAAAGAATATGGGCATACTAAAAAACAATGTGACAAACGTAAGAAAATTGTTAAACACATTAGTAAATTAGAGTTTGAAAAAGACATAATAAGTGAATTAATGGAAATATTTAATGTTAAGCAAAATGAGATAGACCAAGTAAGGCAAAAAGAAGAATTAAAATCAACCAACTCAATTAAAGTTAATAAAAGAAAAAGAAAGCAAAATGACATAATATGAAATTAATAGATAATTTTCCTAATCATTTAAAGGATAAGGCAGATTATTTACTAAGCTTAAAAGATTCTATAAATATACCTATTGTTTGTATTAGATGTCGGCAATATGGACACCATGTTACGGATTGTAGAAAGCAAGAAAAAGCCAAGAAAGAAAGAGATAAGATAGAAAAGACAAAAGTGGCACAAGATGGAAAAGATGTAAAACCAGACTCAATGACAGAAGTAAAAATAATAAAGCAAGAAATTAAAGAAATCAAAAAAGATAAGTCTATAGATATAAATGAACAAAATATTGTAGAAATAGTAAATTTAAAAGAAGTCTCTAAACCTATGATAGACTCCTCTTCATCAGAAAAAGATGATAGTGATAGACAAAATTTCTTGAGTTTAATTGACAGAGTAATTTTTCAAAAATGGTATACAACAATTACTTTAGTAGTTAATAAAGAGTTCGCTTTGATAGAAATAGCTTTAATAGACTCAGGTGTGGATATGAACTACATACAAGAAGGATTAATACCTTCAAAGTATTATGAAAAATTATCTGAAAGATTAACACCTAATGTTTGCATATGTAATGATAGAATATACCTTGAGACAGACTTTGTTTTAATCAAAAACATTCCTTTTAAAATTATTTTAGGAACTCCTTTCATGGCTTTACTTTACCCTTTTTTAGTGATAGATGAAGGAATCAAAACTAATCGGTTAGGAAAAGAAATATTTTTTAGATTCATTTTGCCACCTATCCTAAAAGAAAATTATTCTTCTAAAAAAGTCATTATCCTAAAAGATATAGATAAAGAAAGAATCTATAGAATAGAAACACATTTGGCATTTTTATAGACAAAATCATCACTTGTTAACCAATTGAAAGAAAATGACATAAAGTCCAAACAGTATTTAGAAATGGGGTTAGAAAGCTATAAGCACCAACATATAGTCTAAATAGTTTGTGAAAACGAATTTGATGGAAAAGAGATAAAAGATGACAATGTCCTTAAAATTTGGACTGACAGTTTGACAAATGTGCCAACCAAATTTACAGTATCCTTAAATATTCATTCAACAAATGTTATAATAAAAGAAGTCTTGACAGATACTCCTTTATTAATCATTAAGTGTGGTAATTTCTTGAGTAAAGACAGATTTAATCTCTTGACAGATAGAGCTAATCATCAGTCTCTGACAAATTTCTCTATTACAATAGTTGATGAAAGACTCTATGGAGAAGCTCTATTTCACATATTCTCAAATAATGAGAAATATAAAAATACATACAAAATGGATAGAATCATGACAGACTTTGTGAATTTCTTAGATTCCAAACACTCCAATACTAACAGACTTCACTATGACAACTCTTTTACCATTACCACTACTCAGCGAGAGCATGACGGTGTACAGAAAGTTTGTTGTTTTATTATATATGCTTTAAACCTTACAAAAGATTTTCTTTTAAAGCATTTCAAAGGAAATTTATAGATAGACATTGGCCAAAAGAATTTAAAAACAAATTTGAAAAAAGCTTTGCAAGAAAATATTTATTTTCAAGAAATTATTTCAAAACATAATCCCTTTACAAAAATCCAAATGTAGACTACTATGGATAAAAGACTTTCCAGAGCAAACAGAAAAGGAAAGGGTAAAGCACCGATGGTGCAACCCAAAAGAAAAGAAATCTTTGAGACAACATCCCTTAAGGATACGTTGCTAGTAGAAGCAATGTATTCTTGTAGTGGCAAAAGTGAAATTCTGCAAGAAGTGCTCCGCATTGATCTTACTTTTCAGGGTGGAGAATTTATAGACCTCCCTTTTCACATTAAAATACTTCTTGATAATTTACAGGCAGCCTTTACCCTCAAACAGAAATTTTTATTCCAAAAGACCCTTAAGGCTTTGGAATTACATCTTGTTAACACCAGTGCATTCATTGAAGCACTTAGTTGTCAACTCCTTGGCAAGGAGGATGGAGATTCAAGCTCCACAAATACAGATTCACAATCTCTAATAAGCTATATTATGGGAACAAGATTTCAAAGCTCCACCCTAAGATTCAGCAAAAAACGAGACTTGCCATCAAAACCTTACCCCTGAAATCCAACAGAATATATTAACCCATAAAGCTATAACAAGTTCTTATGACAGATGGACAGATCTCCTCAAAGTATTAGTCTCTACAGCATTCATCAAAACAGAAGACATGACAGATGATATATGGCTATCCCATAAAGCTACATGGTATGAAAGCTTTGGAGAAGCAGATAGAGTTTCTGAAGGAACTGGTGATAGATACAATCCCTATCCAGGATTACTTATCAATACAGAGATAGAGGATCTAGTAATTAGTGATCCTTTATGGTTATTTGAAATGTTAGAAGCAGGATATATTAGGAAATTAATTATTACTTCTGAAATTCAGCTTAGTTTATTTCCCAGAGTTATCCAAGAGGCAGCTACACAGATTGGAGGATTTAATTATATGAAGATTACCATCTGGAGTGCTCTTCCAGCTTTGGATAATAGTTATTATATGGAAGCTCGGCCAACACATATTTTGGTCCTTATCCATGATTGGGGTTGTATCCCTAAATACAACTGGCATACTGGAGATACTTATTTATCACTTGATGATCCAGACGCCCTAGCTCAAGAATGGTCTAATTTTATGTGTAACAAGATTTATGAAATATAGAAAGAATTCGACAGAGGTTTCCATTTATATGGCTATGCAGACATGATAGCTGTATATGGTCCAAGACCTTTAACAAGAAAGCTTATTGGGAAAAGAAAGACTGTTAAGGATACCAGATTAATGACAATAAAGGATCATGTTCCTATTTATCTTCTTATTTCATACTGCGTTCTATGTGGCAATTATGAAACTATCCATGAGCATGAGCAATATGAGGAGTAGTGTAAGGACGATTAGCTAGATTATGATAAGTACGCGGATATAGATTGATAGACAAATAGATATGCCGAGCGAGACAGAATACTCTCCCAGACAGAAACAGACAGACAACAGCGACAAATTACTATTTATTAGCAAGCAGACATGTACAAGACAGCCAAGACAGATAGATTTTCACTACTATTCACTAGCACGCACACTATTCTCAAACAAAACTACTCCAAGACGGTCCAGACAAACAAAGACAGATGTTTATCCAACACAGTCCAAGACAGTACAGATAGACAGATATTTGTCACTACTGTTTACTAGCATGCCTAAAAAGAAACCTAACAGATTCTTAGTGTTTAGCAAGAATAAGCCTCCACCGACAAATTAACTTGAGTTAATTCTACAAACTTAGATTACTTTTCAAAACTAACTATGGTTCTCTTTATCTATAAAAGGGATAGACTTTAAAGACAAATGAAGCCTAGTTTTGTGAAGCCTAATTTCCAAGCCTTTCATTTAGAAGAAAGAAAGAAAGCCTTTGATAGCCTTCCCTCTCCCTCTCTTAGATAGACTCTTTTGTACTTCCCTTTTGTAATCTTGTAACTTTTCTTAGATAGATTTTACTTTATAATCTTGTAACTCTTCAGACAGTTTTTATTTTCAAAGCTTGTATCAAAGACAAAGTGTTCAGTTTTAATCAAAGACAAAAGTTTTTATCCAAGTAAGATTTTGTTAGTTTCTATTTTCATATTCCATATTCCATTTTAAACTAATTTTGAATATATCTATTTTGCTATTTTCTTCTTTATCATCTATTTTATCATTGTTTATGCTTCCATATTATTGTTGTATTTCTATCTTTTCTATCATTTCTTTTAGTATACCTTTTTTAAATATTTCTTCATCTTCCATACGTGTCGTTCTTTCTCTAATTAGGCTATCCTTCATATTATTGGTCTTTTGTCTTTCTCTGCCTTTTTCTTCTTTCGTTATTTCTATAAGACTTTCATTCTTTTCTTTCTTTAAGTCTTTTCCTTTATCTTTATATGTTATAGCTATAGGTCTGTCAGTTGCTTTTGAATTTTGAAAACTATTGCTATCATCACATATTAAACTATCTTTTATATCTATCTGGTTTATTAATCTGTCAGGACTTCTTGAATTATTCTGCTGCCTATTATTCCAGTTATCTGACATGGTTTTTTTTAAAGATGATCTATGATGGGGTTCAAATTCTCTTTCTTTTTCTAAAGGTGAGTTTAACAATTTTATTTTGTCATAGAGATCCAAAAAACTATCTATTCTGTTATTTCTTACATTTACTCTTACTAAAGTAGTGGGTCTTTCTATAGCTTCTAAAGATTCTAATTTTTTATTAATTCTATCCAAGAAACTATTATTTTGTCTATCATTCTGTCTGTTGATTTTATCTCGGATTAATGTATTCCAGTTATTTGTGTTCTTAGAGTTATAATCATAATTATCCATTTCACTGTCAGAATCAAAATCTATTTCATAATCCATATCATCATTTAACCAATTATTATCTATATCTCTCATGCTACAACCTTCATCATAATCTATATCATCATAGTTCATGTTTCAAATTAGTGTGTGCCTAACCTAAGTGTGAACAAGCAAACAGATGATGAACAATAAACGTATTTATTCTATTTCCAAGCAATTAATAATTACTGGCGGAACTATTACTAACCATTGGTTGCCTTGCTATCGGGACCACCTCCTCGGGAAACTCCATTGCGGGACCACCCAACACACACGCCTATTCGTCGACTAACAAAAAACGGGCTGACCAACGCGAATCTATGGTTTGCCAATGAGTGTTGAGGCTAACCAACGCTACCAAGGAGCAAGTAGTGGCAATGTAGTAATATGTTCCTAGTAACTTCTTAATTGCAAAGGAATAATAAAGAAAGAAAGTAGTTCTATAGATAGAGTGCATAATAACAAACTAGACATAATGGATGAAGACAAAGAAAGAAGGTTGATAGAGAAAGGCTTAGTTGAAGAAATAATTGAAAGACAAAATGCTAATACCCTAAAGATAGATGGCATAGAAACTCTACGTAAAGAACTAAATATAGAAAGAGACATAGAAATAGGAAAACACATGTCAGAAAAGGAAATAGAAAGGGACATGTTAAAACCAAAAGAAAATAGTACTCTTGAAGAATCTCTACGTAGGAAACTAGAAGTAGAAGAAAAGATAGAACAAGAAAGAGAAATAGTCAACAAGGAAGGAAAACTAATAATAATAATAAAAATGAAAATAGTGATAATGTAGTAAAAGCAAAAGTAGTTAACAATGGAGGAAAAAATGAAAATAATGGCATTTTAAAAGAAAAAATTGATGAAAGACTAAAAGCAATTGAAAGAACTATGATATGTGCCAAATGATAGCTTGACAGAATTAGCTAAAAAGATAGAACTTTTGAATTCACCTTTAGATATAGACAGAAAAAGAAGTATAGCAGTTTTAAATTCTATTGAGTTATCATACAGTGAGAAAGATGACAAACACACTAAAAATATTATTTGTCATAAATGTAAAGAATATGGACATACTAAAAAACAATGTGACAGACATAATAAAATTGTTAAACAAATTAGTAAACTAGAATTTGAGAAAGACATAATGAATGAATTAATGGAAATATTTAATGTTAAGAAAAGAGAAATAGACCAAGCAAGGGAAAAAGAAGAATTAAGATCAACCAACCCAATTAAAGTTAATAAAAGAAAAAGAAAGCAAAAAGACATAATAATGAAATTAATAAATAATCTACCTAATCATTTAAAGGATAAGACAGATTATTGACTAAGCCTTAAAGATTCTATAAATATACCTATTGTTTGTATTAGATGTAGGCAATATGGACATCATGTTACAGATTGTAGAAAACAAAAAAAGGCCAAGAAAGAAAGAGATAGGAAAGAAAAGACAGAAATGACACAAGATAAAAAGGATGTAAAACCAGTAACTTTACAAGACTTAATGACAGAAGCAAAAATGGTAAAGCAAGAAATAAAAGAAATTAAAAAAGATAATTTGACAGATATAAATGAACAAAATATTGTGAAATAATAAATCTAAAAGAAGTCTCTAAATCCATGATTGACCCCCCTTCATTAGATGAAGATGATAGTAATAAATAGAATTTCTTGAGTTTAATTGACAGGGTTATTTTTCAAAAATGGTATATAGAAATTACTTTAGTAATTTCTAAAGAGTTCTCTTTGACAGAAATTGCTTTAATAGACTCTGGTGTAGATATGAACTATATACAAGAAGGATTAATACCTTTAAAGCATTATGAAAAATCATCTGAAAGATTAACACCTAATGTTTACATATGTAATGATGGAATATGCTTTGAGACGGCCTTTGTTTTAATTAAAGACCTTCCTTTTAAAATTATTTTAGGAACTCCTTTTATGGCTTTGCTTTACCCCTTTTTAGTAACAGATGAAGGAATTAAAACTAATATGTTGAGAAAATATATATTCTTTAAATTCATTTTGCCACCCATCCTAAAAGAAAATTATTCTTCTAAAAAAGTCATTGTCCTAAAAGATATAGATAAAGAAAAAATCTATATAATAGAAAGACATTTGGCATTTTTACAGACAAAATCATCACTTGCTAACCAATTGAAAGAAAATGACATAAAGTCTAAACAAAATATAGAAATAGGGACAGAAAGCCATAAGCACCGACATATAGTCCAAACAGTTTGTGGAAAAGAATTTGGTGGAAAAAAGATAAAAGATGATAGTGTGCTTATAATTTGGACTGATAGTTTGATGGAAGTACCAAGCAAGTTTACAGTATCCTCAAATACTTATACAACAGATGCTTTAATCAAAGAAGTCTTGACAGATACTCCTTTATTAATTATTAATTGTAATAATTTCTTGAATAAAGACAAATTTAATCTCTTGACAGACAGAATTAATCATCAGTCTCTAACAGATTTTCCAATAACAATAAATGATGAAAGGCTATATGGAGAAGTTTTATTTCACATATTCTTGCAGAATGAAATATATAGTAATACATACATGGATAGAATCATGACAGATTTTGAAAATCTTTTGAGTACTACTCACTTTGACAGACTCCATCATGACTGCTTCGATACCACTACTACTCGGCAAAAGCACAAAGGTGTACAGAGAATAGTTTGTTTTATTACTTTAGAATTTAAAAATGACTTTCTTGTAAAACATTTTAAAGAAATTTCACAAACAGAAATTGATGAAAGAATTTTAAAAATGAATTTGAAAGAAGCTTTGCAGAAAAATGTTTATTCTCCACATAATATTTTGAAACATAATCTTTTGCCCAAAACCCAATTGCAGACTACTATGAGTAAAAGAACCTCCCAGGCAGACGAGGGTAAGGCACCAGCGGTGTAACCCAAACAATTTCGAAAGCCTTCAGTAAGGATTTCAAAAGCGCATGAAGGCGTCTCGCTAGAGACAATATCCCTTAAGGATTTGGAATTATATCTTGTTAGAACCAGTGCTTCTGGTTGTCAACTCCCTGGCAAGGAGGATAGAGATACAAGCTCCAAAAGACAGAATCACAGTCTCCAAAAAGTTATCTTATGGGAACAAGCTTTTCAAAGCTCCACCCTAAGATTCAGTAAAAAATGAGACTTGCCATTAGAACCTTACCCCCTGAAATCCAGTAGAATATACTAAACCATAAAGCCATAACAAGTTCGTATGACAGATGGAAGGATCTTTTCAAGGTATTAGTTTCTACAACATTTATCAGAACAGAAGACATGACAGATGACATATGGCTATCCTATAAAGCTACATGGTATGAAAGCTTTGGCGAAGCAGACAGAGTTTATGAAGGAACTAGTGACAGATATAATCCCTATTCAGGATTAATTATCAATACAGAGACAGAGGATCCAGTAATTGGTGATCCATTATGGTTATCTAAAATGATAGAAGCAGGATTTATTAGCAAATTAATTATTACTTTTGAAATTCAAATTAGTTTATTTTCCAAAGTCATTCAAGAGGTAGCCGCATAGATTAGAGGATTTAATTATATAAAGATCACTATATGGAGTACTCTTCTAGCTTGGGATAATAGCTATTATAAAAGCTCGGCCAGCACATATTTTGGTCCTTATTCATGATTAGGGTTGCATCCCTGAATACAACTGGCATATAGGAGATACTTACTTATCACTTGATGATCCAGATGCTCTAGTTCAAGGATGGTCTAATTTTATGAGTAACAAGATTTATGAAATGCAGAAAGAATTAGACAGAGCTTTCCATTTATATGGCTACACAAACAGGATAGCTGTATACGGTCCAAGACCTTCAGCAAGAAGGCTTATTGGGAAAAGAAAGACTGTTAAGATCCCAGATTAATGATAATAAAGGATCGTGTTCCTATCTATCTTCCTATTTCATACTGTGTTCTATGTGGTAATTATGAAACTATCCATAAGCATGAACAATATGAGGAGCAGTGTGAGGATGATTCGCTAGATTATGATAACTACGCAGATACAGATTGACAGACAAATAGATATGCCGAGAAGACAAAATTCTCTCCTAGACAAAAACAGACAACAGAGACAGACAAAAATGGACAGACAACGTAGACAGATCACTATTCACTAGCATGCTTCAGAAAGATTCAATACAATCTAGACAGATTTACAGTCAAAAATTCCAAACAGAAACAAACAGATAGAAGCGGACAGACAAGAGTAGCGGATCACTATTTACAGATGACAGACAATAGAAGACAGATGACAGATAATTATTCATCAACAAGCATTCAAACATACTACTGTTACGGATAAGCCTCTACCGACAATCTAACTTGAGTTAATTCTACAAACTTAGGTTACTTTTCAAGACTTACTATAGTTCTCTTCGTCTACAAAAGGGACAATCTTTGAAGATAAGAGCAAGCCTAACATTTTGAAGCCTAATTTTCCAAGCCTTTCATTTAGAAGAAAGAAAGAAAGCCTCTTTGATAGCCTTCCCTCTCCCTCTCTCTTTCTCAGACAGACTCTTGTACTTCTTCCCTTTTTCTAATCTTGTAACTTTTCTTAGACAGATTTTATTTTGTAATCTTGTAACTCTTCAGACAGTCTTTATTTTCAAAGCTTGTATCAAATAGAAGTATTTTTAGTTTTAATCAAAGACAGAAATTTTTGTTCAAGTAAGATTTTACTAGTTTCGGTTTTCATATTCCATATTCCGTTTTAACCTTATTTTGAATATATCTATTTTGTTATTTTCTTCCTTATCATCTATTTTATGATTGTTTATGCCTCTCTCCTGGGTAATTTAAACTCACTTATAGAAAAAGAAAGAGAATTTGAACCCCATCATAGATCATCTTTAGCAAAAACCATGACAGATGTTAAGGACATATTTTATGTAGTTGGCTAATCCTTTGACAAACACACACTTTACTTGTATTTGGGTAGATCTAGGATGTGTTTAATACTTCAAAAAATATTTGTTTAAGTCTAGTATTAAAGCCATGAAGATTGGACCAAGAAACAAGTGAAGAAAAAGTGTGTACTAAAGCTGGACACCTGCTGGACACCTACGGATAGCTGCTCAACAGATAGCTATCTATCGAGGTTTAATGAGGCTCGACAGCTGCCCGATCAATCGAGGTATCTATCGAGGTTACAGAAATCATAATTTTCAGATCTGATTTTTGGACCAGGCTTTTGTATTTGTGTAAGGTTTCTTTTCTCACAACCCTAGACATTTATAAGGCTTATTTTTGAGGCCGTCACACAAGAGAATACAAGGAGAACACATGCAAAAGGTGACCGAAGCCTTATTCTCTCTGAAAGAAGCTATTGCGTCTTTGCGCCTTAGGGTTTTGTAACCAAGCGCTTCTTGATCTTCATAGTGTCAAACTTGTTGTTGAGCCTAACTCAAAAGAAAAAGATTTTTATATTCCCCCATTTAAAAGGAATAATGAAAAGTTGAAGGCTAATATTGCTAGGATAGACAAAGGTAAACAATCTGATGTTAACGCTGAAGTTTCTAAACCTATGTCTAAAACTCCTCCTAGGTTGAATGATAAATCTGTTTTTGTCCCCACTTGTCATCATTGTCACATTTTGGGTCATATTAGGCCAAATTGTCCTAATTTGAGGACTCTGTCAACCTCTAAAATTATACCTCCTTCTAGGAAGCCGAGTAGCTCTAAAATTGCTCATGTTTGTCACCATTGTGATGTTTCTGGACACACTCGTCCTAATTGCTTTAAGTTGTATCCTCATAAGCAATTGTCCAAACGGTCACAGGTTTCTTCTCAAGGACCTACACCTTTGTTTGGAGAGTTTTTAAAGGTCTTGAGCTTTTTAACTCAGTTTCAGGAGAATTTTAATTCTTCTATATCCTTTAGTAGTCACACTAGGACATGTGCCTTTTCATCTTCACAGCCAAAGTCTCGTGCTGTGTGGGTGAGAAAGGAGTCTAAGACTTGATTGTCTTTTCTGTTTGTCCTCTACTTTAATTCTTTCTATCTTAAGTAGGACTCTCTTTGCTTGATATCTTCTCTGCTTTTGGAATCATGCTATCATGCATCTGCATCATTCTATCATGTTCTCATGCATATGTATCTTTCTTTCATGCGTTTATGATTGTTTGTCTGTTTTTGTTTGGTTGTTTAGTTTTTATTTTATTTTGTTTTCAATATAAAAAAAAAAAGAAAAAATAAGAAAAATACAAAAACAGTGTGTGTTTGTGTACATTGGTTCTTGTGAACCTTAAAATGGCCATTGAAATAGAGTTTTCTAAACTTTGTATCACCTGTAGCTTAGATGAGCATTTTTATGCACAACTAAGCAAGTGAGCTTTGTGGCTCCTTGTTTATGTGAGTAAGGTTAAGTGATCTCTTGTACTTAACACTCGTATCACTCTTTTTGACGGATAGGACTAGAAAATCCTAAGAGAAAGGCATAAATAACCATCTCACCACTGTTACTCGCCAATCATGATATGACATTTGTATGCTTCGGCATAGCAAAAGTGCAATGTCAATGACATCTGTATACTTCGGCATAGCAAAAGTGCAATGTCAAAAGCTTAATATAATTGGGTATTTCTTTTCTTTCTCTTATATGCCCATGCATGATATACTTAATAAAAGAAAATATGCAAAGAAATAAAAGCAAAAAGATTAAAATGCTTTAAAATATGGTTGTAAGTGTGTTTTCTAGAAGATGTGGGAGTTATAGGATGTACCTCGAAGGTGATAGTCCCCATCAAACAGTTATGATTGTGTGTGAGTTAAAGTGATTTTCTCATATCTTAAATTGTCATAACTTTGAGACACTTATGCAATCTTGTGATGTTTTTCACACACAACACACAATATTCTTTACTATTCTTGATACATGTGCAGGTACAATGTGATTTGGCCATCACAAGGTTTACAGGTGTTAATGTATGCTCATTTAACTGTCTTAACTTATTTTTGAAATATAAAATTGGTTAGACTTGTTTAGTATGTGTGTGTGTGTTTTGGATCATAATGCATGAAATTTTTCTTGCTGAGAGATGTTTTTGAAAGGTTAATATGTCGTTTGGATCTTTGGTTGAGTTGCATACTTAATTGCATTCACATCTGTGTTTTTCTCTTCTTGAAAAACTGTTTTTAAGCCATCTCGACACATCCTCGACACCTCTCGATACCTGGCTTATCTGTCGAGATCTTCAGTTCCATGTTATCGCAATCTCGACACCTCTCAATAGCTAGGTGGATCGATCAAGAAAGTTTCTGTCTCCTCGATAGCTTCTCGATAGCTGTTCGATCCATCGAGGTCTGCTCAATAGCTCCTCGATACCTCTCGATCGATCGAGATTCTCTGCATGCATTGTTTTTCACATGTTTTGTATGTTTCTCTTATCTTGTCATCCATAGCATCTTGTTTCATTATATTCATGCATTTTTTATGAATTCTTTGTGTCCCCTTGATCATCCTTGATCATCTTTATGTTTCTCGGGTAAAGTTTTATAGCTTCCTATACCCTCTGTCAATCGTGACAAAAAGGGGGAGAAATTGGAGAATTTGTGGCTTCTTTCTTTAAGATTGTACAAGTTAGGAGGAGAAATACATGCCCTTGTAAGGGGGAGTTGTGTTTCATCTTGTTAGGAGGAGTGTTTACCTCCTTGTTCATGTACCTAGGTCTTATGACCATTTTTACATACAACATGGTATTTATCAAGTGGTATATATATGTTGATGTATGTTTCTTTCACCTACCTCTTTATGTGTTATTTCTTTTCTATCTTTATACACATGTTTCTTTATTTGTATACAATCTATTATTTCTATTTCACACAAAGATACCTTGATATGTTTTGTTTAAAGTGTTTCAGAAATACAGGTTGTCAAAGTCTTCTATGCCATGAACTCTCTTCGTGCAAAGTTTTTTCAAGAGTTTGTGTTAAGATAGACTTTATTGTATTCAACAAGTGAGTATGAGTTGAGTGATTTATGACTCTCTCATATGTTCATTTGTTTGTTGTGGTTTTGTCACGGTTTGCTAAAGGGGGAGATTGTTAAGGACATATTTTATGTAGTTGGCTAATCCTTTGACAAAACACACTTTACTTGTATTTGGGTAGATCTTGGATGTGTTTAATACTTCAAAGAATATTTGTTTAAGTCTAGTATTAAAGCCATGAAGATTGGACTAAGAAACAAGTGAAGAAAAAGTGTGTACTAAAGCTGGACACCTGCTGGATACCTGCGGATAGCTACTCAATAGATAGCTATCTATCGAGGTTTAATGAGGCTCGACAGCTGCCCGATCGATCGAGGTATCTATCGAGGTTACGGAAATCAGAATTTTTAGATCTGATTTTAGGCCAGGCTTTTGTATTTGTGTAGGGTTTCTTTTCTCACAACCCTAGACATATATAAGGCTTATTTTTGAGGCCGTCACATAAGAGAATACAAGGAGAACACATGCAAAAAGTGACCAAAGCCTTATTCTCTCTGAAAGAAGCTATTGCGTCTTTGCGCCTTAGGGTTTTGTAACCAAATGCTTCTTGATCTTCGTTGTGTGGATGATTTGAAGAACTTTGCAGCCAACAACTCTCTCTCTAGTTGGTGAATTGAAGTCGCATACTGGGATCCGTGCAATTGGTTAGTCACGTACTTGTGGTGATTTGTTTGTGCTGCCACATGAATTTGCTTGTTAACTTGATTAATTAATAACTTGACTAATTAATCAATTTAATTTATCACAAGGGGTCAACGCGTTTGTGGCCTATCAACAGATAACTGGCATGATAGGCAACAACAGAATGATTCAACAAGTACCGACAGATCAATAAATCTGATAGATTTAAAGAACACTAGAAAAGATAGCTTAATACGTGATGATAACAGTAGTTTTAAAAATTCAAAAGCAACTAACAGACCTATATCTATAACATATAAAGACAAAGAACAGGACTTTAAAAAAGTAGACTTAAAGACAGAAAAAATGAAAGACTTATAGAAATAATGCATGAAGAAAAAGGCATAGAAAGATAAAAGACTAATAACATGAAAGATGGCCTAATTATAGAAAAAACAACACATATGGAAGAAGAAGGAATAATAAAGAAAGAAAGTAGTTCTATAGATATAGTGCATAATAACAAACTAGACATAATGGATGAAGACAAAGAAAGAAGGTTGATAAAGAAAGGCTTAGTTGAGGAAATAATTGAAAGACAAAATGCTAATACCCTAAAGATAGATGGCATAGAAGCTATACGTAAAGATCATGTTCCTATCTATCTTCCTATTTCATACTGCATTCTATGTGGCAATTATGAAACTATCCATGAGCATGAACAATATGAGGAGCAGCGTGAGGATGATCCACTAGATTATGATAACTACGCGGATACAAATTGATAGACAAATAGATATGCTGAGAAGATAGAATATTCTCCCAGACAAAAACAGACAACAGAGACAGACAGAAATGGATAGACAACAGGGACAGATCACTATTCACTAGCGTGCTTTAGACAGATTCAATACAGTCTAGATAGATTTTCAATCAAAAAGTCCAAATAGAAACAGACAGACAAAAGTATTTTCAGTTTTAATCAAAGACAGAAGTTTTTGTTCAAGTAAGATTTTACTAGTTTCTGTTTTCATATTCCATTTTAACCTTATTTTGAATATATCTATTTTGTTGTTTTCATCTTTATAATCTATTTTTTCATTGTTTATTCTTCCATATTACTGTTGTGCTCTCTCTTGGGTAGTTTATGGTATCAAAGCCATGGATGGTAGATGTATGAGTTTTATTTCTTTGCAATTAAGAAGTTACTAGGAACATATTACTGCATAGCCACTACTTGCTCCTTGGTAGCATTGGTCAGCCTCAACACTCATTGGCAAACCATAGATTCGCGTTGGTCATCCCGTATTTTGTTAGCCGATGGATAGGTGTGTGTGTTGGGTGGTCCTGCAATGGAGTTTCCCGGGGAGGAGGTCCCAATAGCAAGGTAACCAATGGTTAGTAATAGTTCCGCCAGTAATTATTAGTTGTTTGGAAATAGAATAAATACGTTTATCAATTCATCATTTGTTTGCTTGTTCACACTTATGTTAGGCACACACTAATCAGAAACATGGACTATGATGATATAGATTATGATGGAGGTTATAGCATGAGAGATATAGATAATAATTGGTTAAATGATGATATGGATTATGAAACAGATTCTGATTTTGACAGTGATATGGATAATTACAATTACAACTCTAATAATACAAATAATTGGAATACATTAATAGAAGATAACATCAACCAACAGACTGATAGACATAATAATAGTTTCTTAGAAAGAATTAATAAAAAATTAGAATCTTTAGAAGAAGCTAAAGACAGACCCACTACTATAGTAAGAGAAAATGAAAGAAATAATAGAATAGACAATTTTTTAGGCCTCTGTGAAAGAATAAAATTGTGAAACTCACCCTTAACAAAAGAAAGAGAATTTGAACCCCATCATAGATCTTCTTTAACAAATATCATGACAGATAACTGGAATAATAGGCAACAGAATAATTCAACAAGTCCTGACAGATCAATAAACCTAAAAGATATAAAACATAGTTTAATATGTGATGATAGCAATAGTTTTCAAAATTCAAAAGCAACTGACAGTCCTATAGCTATAACATATAAAGATAAAGGAAAAGACTTAAAGAAAGAAAAGAATGAAAGTCTTATAGAAATAATGAAAGAAGAAAAAGGCAGAGAAAGACAAAAGACTACTAGTATGAAGGATGGCCTAATTAGAGAAAAAACAATACGTACGGAAGATGGAGTATTTAAAAAAGGTATAGTAAAAGAAACGATAGAGAAGATAGAAATAGAACATGGTGATAGTATTATTAAGATAGCCAATTCAAAAGAGAAAGAAGATATGAAGAAATCAAACGAACCTCTGACAGATAAGAAAGAAAGTAGTTCTATAGATATAGTGCATAAGAATAAGCTAAACATAATAGAAAGAGACATAGAAATTGGAAAACACATGTCAAAAAAGGAAATAGAAAAGGACATGTTAAAACCAAAAGAATATAGTACTTTTGAAGAATCCCTACGTAGGAAACTAGAAGTAGAAGAAAAGATAGAACAAGAAAGAGAAATAGTCAACAAAGGAAGGAAAACTAATAATAATAATAAAAAGGAAAATAGTGATAATGTAGTAAAAGCAAAAGTAGTTAACAATGGAGAAAATAATGAAAATAATGACAGTTTAAAAGAAAAAAATAATGAAAGACTAAAAGCAATTGAAAGAACTATGATATATGCCCAAAATGATAGCTTGACAGAAATAGCTAAAAAGATAGAACTTTTAAATTCACCTTTAGAAATAGACAGAAAAAGAAATATAGCAGTTTTAAATTCTACTGAGTTATCAGATGGTGAGAAAGATGACAGACTCATTAAAAATATTATTTGTCATAAATGTAAAGAATATGGACATACTAAAAAACAATGTGACAGACATAATAAAATTGCTAACTAAATAAGTAGATTAGAGTTGGAGAAAGACATAGTAAATAAACTAATGGAAATATTTAACGTCACTCAAACAGAGATAGACCGAGTAAAGAAGGAAGAATTAAAATCAACCAACCCAATTAAAATTAATAAAAGAAAAAGGAAACAACAAGACATAATAATGAAACTAATAGATAATTTACCTAATCATCTAAAAGATAAGAAACACTATTTAATAAATTGGAAAGACTCTATAGACATACCTATTGTTTGTATTAGATGTAGGCAATATGGACATCATGTTACGAATTGTAGGAAACTAGAAAAAGACAAGAAAGAGAAAGATAAGAAATAAAAGGAAAAAATGATGCAAGATGAGAAAAATGTAAAACTAGTAACTTTACAAGATTTAATGACAGAAGCAAAAATGGTAAAAGAAGAAATCAAAGAAATTAAAGAAGACAATTCGACAGAAATAAATGAACAAAACATTACAGAAATAGTAAATTTAAAAGAATTTTCTAAATCCATGACAGACCCCCATTGGGAAAAAGATAATGACAACAGACAGAATTTCTTGAGTTTAATTGATAAAATAATTTTTCAAAAGTGGTATATAGAAATCACTTTAGTAATAAATAAATAAAGAGTTTTCTTTGACAGAAATTGTTTTAATAGACTTAGGAGCTGATATGAACTATATACAAGAAGGACTAGTACCTTTAAAGTATTATGAAAAATCATCTGAAAGACTATCTCAAGATAATGGTGAAAAGCTCATAATTAATTTCAAAATACCTAAGGTTCACATATGTAATGACGGAGTATGTTTTGAAACTGTTTTCGTTTTAATTAAAGATCTTTCCTCTAAAATTATTTTAGGCAATCCATTTATGGCTTTACTTTGCCCCTTTTTAACAACAAAAGAAGGAATTAAAACTACCGTGCTAGGAAAAGACATACTTTTAAGTTTATTCTACCACCAATCCCGAAAGAAGTTTATCTGCTTGATAATATCTCTGTAATAAAGGAAATTGACAAAGAAAGAATTTATAGAAAAGACAGACACTTATTATCTTTAAAGTCAGAAATGATATATGAAAGAATTGCTGAACAATTGACAGACCCTGTATTGAAGCATAAAATACAATTATTCAGACAACAGATTGAGACAAGAATTTGTTCTAATCTCCCCATTTGATGGTAAAATAACATGCTTGTATCGCATACAAAACATACACAACGAAAAATATAATGGATCTACTTCATTTATAAAAGTTAACATGTACTATATAAGTTTTAGAATTTGAGAATAAGAAAGTGTACCTTGGAGCAGTGAATTTCAAAACTGAATTTCAGAAGCACTTGGGAATACTTTCAATCTTCACTCCAATTCCACTAACGCCCAAGATATGTGGTCTCTCAATCAGTTCCAAAGGGAGAATGTAAAAAAGTGTCTAACACTTCCTACACCACTTCACAAGAGTGTTCTTAAAATTCTTCATAGAAAAATTCTGTATGTTTCTCCCTTTGTATCTAACTGATTATCTAATTGGGCTGGCCTTTTCGACTTTTCCAATTAGGCTTAAGTATGTGGCTTGGAGTGGGACTAAAAGGGACCAATAAGACACTAACTCCAATGGGTCTTGGGTCTTTCTGTCAACTCTTGACAAGTCTAAAGTTACCATTAACTATATTTAATATTACTATATAAATATAGTTGCACTCTAGGCATTATTTATAAATTATATCCCAAGACTTTATTATACATGCAACCCATTCATAAAATATTTATAGTAATACAAAGTCATGAAAGTAGACTGACACTTTGTATATTACTACATCTTAATTCCTTGAGTACCCGGTTTAATTCTTTAAGTTATTCATCATATATTTATGAAATCCAATTTCATAAATATATACTTTAGTAATCCATTACTAAAGTGGTTAGGCCCAACTCTCTAAATAACAAACCCATTAAACTTATCTCGAGGGAATATTTTGTATCTTCGTCAAGAGACTATGAATTCTATTTTGAGAATATATGTTTCATCAACACTAAATGTGGCTACCCAACATACTGAGATTTTGACTGTAACTATAGATCTCACTCTTGATATATCAAAGCAACCTACACTTCATGATCAGGTCCATTATCCTCTCAGGATTAAAAGTTCATGTAAATATAAGTCGTGAGTCTATTATTCAATTGACAGTCGTTAGGAGAATAATAAATCTCACACGGTCCTGTCAATATGTTTTAACTCTTAAAACATATCAACATATCAACTAGAAATCTCCATTTCTATGATCAAGACAAATCATCTTAATTGATATGTTATAGTCTTCGCAAATGAAATGCCTAATTTTATCACCGACTACGAACTATAATTCTGAGTTTAGAAAGAGCTTGTAATTTATATCTTCTGTAACTAAATCACATAAATCACATACTATGCATCTCATGGACTATGTGATAATGTCTCAATATTCATGCTACCATTATTTTTAAATAATAATAAAACAGCTTTATTGATCACAATATTAAGTTATACATAACATTATACATAATAAAATATATAGCATCATACAATAGAATTTAAGGACACACATCCTAACAATCTCTCACTTAGCCTAAAGACTATTGTGTGCTAATCTAACTCTCATCTCCTCAAAATGTGACTCGAAAGTCCTTTGAGGCAAGGCTTTGGTGAAGGGATCCGCTAGATTTGCACCATCAATCTTTGCTACAATCACATCTTTGCTACAATCACATCTCCACAAGCAACAATGTCTCGAATAATGTGGTGTTTTCTCTCTATGTGTTTTCTTTTCTTGTGATTCCTTGGATCTTTGGATTGTGCAACCGCTCCACTATTGTCACAGTATAATGTAATAGAAACTTGCTCAATTCTTACAACACCAAGATCATAAAGGAATTTCTTGAGAAATAGCCTCCTTTGCTGCCTCACAAGCAGCAACATATTCAGCTTCTATGGTGGAGTCTGCAATACAAATTTACTTGACACTCCTCTAACTTATGGCTCTACCTCCCAAGTGAAAACACAACCCAATGTGGATTTTCTAAAATCCAGATCCGACTGAAAATCTGAATCTGTATAGCTAATGGGAATCAAATCCTCACAATGGTAAACAAGCATATAATCTCTTGTTCTCCATAGATACTTGAGAATATGCTTTACAGCTTGCCAATATTTAGGTCTTGGATTTTATTGATATCGGCTGACCATGCCAACTGAATAACAAATATCCGGCCTAGTACAAAGCATGGCATACATGAAACTTCCTATAGCAGAAGCATAAGGAACTTGTCTCATCATATTTTCTTTCTCTTGAGTCTTAGGCCTTTGGTCATCAGATAGAGGAACTCCATGTCTAAAAGGAAGTAATTATTTCTTGGAGTTTTGCATGCTAAACCATTCTAGAACTTTATCTATATATCCAGCTTATAACAAACCTAACATCCTATTCTTTTGATCTCGCCAAAATTTGAACCCTAGAATATAGTTAGCTTCGCCCAAGTCCTTCATATCAAATTGGCTTAACAACTAAACTTTAACCGATGACATTACTGCTACATTATTTCCAATGAGTAGAATGTCATCAACATAAAGCACTAGGAACATTATTACTTTGTCTTGATATCTCATGTACACACATGGTTCATCAAGATTTTGCTCAAAACCAAATGATTTGATTGCCTGATTAAATCTGATGTTCCATGACCTAGATGCTTGCTTAAGTCCATAAATGGACCTTTTCAATATGCATACCATATGCTCTTGGTTCTTTGCTATGAAACCTTCTGGTTGTACTATGTAGATTTCTTCTTCAAAATTGCCATTAAGAAATGCAGTCTTGACAGTCATTTGTCAAATCTCATAATCATAATGAGCAGCAATGAATAAGAGAATTTTGATAGATTTAAGCATGGCTACTGGCGAAAAAGTTTCATCATAGTCAATGCCTTCTTTTTGTGTATACCCTTTTCCCACTAGCCTTGCTTTAAAGGTTTCAACCTTTCCATCTATCCCTCTCTTCCTCTTGTAAACCCATTTGCAACTAACAGGTTTAATGTCGTTAGGCGCCTCTACAACTTTCCAAACTTGATTGGAATACATGAAATCTAATTCAGATTTCATAGCTTGTACCCAATGATGTGTATCTATATCATTTATTACTTCCTCATAAGTGTAAGGATCCGATTTAGCCTCTTCTGAGATAGCCTCATAAGTTTCTCCTAAACCTTTAAATCTCACAAGGGGCCGAACAATTCTCCTACTACGACGAGGCACTTGTGTACTAGACATTTCATGAGTAGTATCTTGTGGTGTATCTAATACAATCACTTCTTCCTTAGCTTTATCCAATGGTTGTTGATTTACGGATTCATTCATTTCAGCCAATACAACTCTACTTCTAGGAGTAAAATTATTCATATAGTCATTTTCCAAAAATTTAGCATTTGTACTAACAAAAACTTTGTTATCATTTCGACTATAGAATAAATAACCCCTAGTTTCTTTTGGATGACCCACTAGCAAACACACTAGTTATCAGGCTTCCCTTTTAGCACATGTGCTAGACAACCTCAAATATGGAGATACCTCATGCTAGGATTACACCCACTCCACAATTCTATAGGTGTTTTGGGGATAGATTTTGATGGAACTAAATTCAAAAAATGCATTGCTGTATCTAAGGCATATCCCCAAAAAGAAATTTGTAAAGTTGAATAACTCATCATGAACCTAACCATTTCTAAAAGAGTCCTATTCCTTCTCTCTGCTACACCATTTTGTTAAGGAGTTCCAAATGCAGTCAATTGGGATATAATCCCATTTTGAATTAGGTAATCCTTGAAATCTCCAAAAAGGTATTCGCCACCTCGATTAGATCGAATGGCCTTAATGTGTTTGCCTAATTAATTTTCAACTTCAGCCCTAAACTCTTTGAACTTTTCAAAAGCTTCGGACTTTTGTCTCATTAGGTACACATAACCATATCTTGAGTAATCATATGTGAAAGTGATAAAATACTCATAACCTCTTTTTGCTTGGGTTGACGTAGAACCACATACATCTGTATGAACTAATTCAACCAACTCTTGGGCTCTTCTACCTTTTGCATTAAAAGGTCGTTTGGTCATTTTACCTTCCAAACAAGATTCATAAACTGAAAATTCATCAAAGTCCATTGGCTCTAAGAGTCCATCTTTGATCAGTCTTTGAATTCTGTTTGAATTAATATGACCTAAAAGCAAGTGCCAAAGATATGCATCATTAGAAGGAAATTTTCTCTTTAATTATTTTACATGAGAGTTACTATCAAATTCAGAATTATGTAATTCATGCTTAACAGGAGTTAAAATATATAGACCATCCACAATATTGCCTGAACAGATAAACATTTTATCCTTTTTTATTACAACATTGTCTTTCAAGATAATACAATATTCATGTTTACCCAAATAAGTTGCAGAAATTAAATTTCTACGCACATTAAGTACAAACAAACAGACAGTCTTGCAATATTAAAACCCTAGACTCAAAGCACAAATTAATAACATCAACAGCTACAACCGGAATTCTGCTCCCATCAGCCAAAGTAAGAAACAATTCCCCTTCACTCAATTTTCTGGTCTCCTGAAACCCCTGCAAAAAATTGCAGATATAATTAGTACAACCTGAATCCACTCACCAGGAATCCGTGGGATTCTGTACCAAACATATTTTAAGAAGAAAGGAAGTTTTCATACCCTTGTTCTTGGCAGCTTTAAACTTTGGACAATTCCTCTTCCAATGTCCTTTTTCACCACAATGGAAACACTTTCCGTTGAGCTTCTTTCCTTTGTCAGCAACCCCTAAGGCAATTTGCTTACCCTCTTACTTAGTGAAGTCCTTCTTTTTCTTCTTACCCTTACCTTTCGACTTAGGTTGAGAAGTAGAAGCTTCACCCACATTGGCTTTAATGCTAGAAGTACCAAGGATGCCTTCCGCCGCCATTAACTCATTCATTAATTCAAACAAAAAATAAACCTTTTTGTTCATATTATAATTCAGTCTGAATTCCTTGAATGATTCCGGTAACGACTTGAGTATCATATCCACTTGGGATTCTCCACCAATTTCGGCACCTAAAACCTCTAATGTATTTAGATTAGAGATCATGGTAAGACAATGCTCTTTTACTGAACTACCTTCAACCATTTTAGTATTATAAATTTGCCTCATGGTTTCTTACTTTGCAGAATGGTCTTGCTTACCAAAAATCTCCTTTAGACTTAGCATAATGTCCGATGCTAGTTCTACATCCTGCATTTGATGCTGTAGAACATTTGAGATGGACGCTAGGATATAGCACTTGGCCATTTCATTAGATTTCTGCCAATGATCATATCGTTGTTTTTCCTCAAGATGAGCATCTAATGAAGGAAAGCTAGGACATGGTTGAGTAAGCACATATTTGTGCTCTTCAGCAGTTAAAACAATATCTAAGTTTCTTTTCCAGTCAACATAGTTGGATCCAGTCAGTTTGTTTTGATTAAGAATAGGAACAAGTGGGCTAAATGATGTCATGTTCAAATCTGAAAATAATAAATATGAATATAATAAGTAAACTGAACATTATCAATTTAGCATATAAGTATATAATATGGAACCTTAATAAAACCATAAAATAATATATGCAACGACAACCCAATCCTATGTTTAAAATTCCTTAGAAGCAAGTAAATTATAAACACTATGATTGATTGAGAACTATTCTTGTTATTAGTGTTATCATGATAACTCTTATCAAACACTAATAACATGCCCTTTTTACTTTAGCCTCTAAGTAATAATAGCATAGCTCCGAAGGGAGATTAATATTAAACTTAGTCTAGTGTACATCATTGACTGAATTCTATGTGAGTCATTAAATAACTCCACGGAAGCGTGGTCGTTCTTAATATAAAAATACATATTACTCATCATTAAGAAGTTTAACCTGTAGTACCATAAATTAAACACCCTCCGAAGGGAGCAAGGCATATACGCCAAGGCGAGGTGCTTAATCACACTACAATAAACCGACAAAGGAGGTCGTGAGATCCAACCCTTGTATCTCTCTCCCACTAGATGTTTTAAAACAAAAGTTTTTAAATATAAAGCATGCATAATATAATTACACATAGCCTTCTCTTTTATATATGGTAAAACACTTAGAAAAAATTCTGGATCAACAATTCTCGATCGATCCTCGACAAATTCTCGATCGATCAAGAAACAGTTCCGCGAAGCTCGACAAATCCTCGATAGATCCTTGATCGATCGAGAAACTTTCTGCTAGCTCAATCAATTCTCGACAGATTCTTGATCGATCGAGCTTCGCGAATTTTGAATTTTTCAGAATTTTTCAAAGACAATTTTTCAACATTTTCATGTACAAAACAACCATCATACGATCATTATGAACATAAATTGATATCAAAACTAAATTTCATTGATATTATAGCCTTAAAGTTCAGTTTAACATAGTTAAACTAAAAATTAAACAATATCATAACATCAAAATAAGTTTTTATCAAGAACAATAATTTCAACAACCATGCAGAAAAACTAGTTTCTAACAATATGAAACTGTTGTCATAAATTCCAAAACTTAAAACATGTTAAATAGATATGTTAATGGAGGCCGCTCTGATATCATTTGATGGTAAAATAATATGCTTGTATCGCATACAAAACATACGCAGCGAAAAATATAACGGATCTACTTCATTCATAAAAGTTAACATGTACTATATAAGTTTCAGAATTTGAGAATAAGAAAGTGTACATTAGAGCGGTGAATTTCAAAACTAAATTTCAGAAACACTTGGAAATACTTTCAATCTTCACTTCAATTCCACTAACGCTCAAGATGTGTGGTCTCTCAATCAGTTCCAAAGGGAGAATGTCAAAAAGTGTCGAACACTTCCTACACCACTTCACAAGAGTGTTCTTAAAATTCTCTACAGAAAAATTCTGTATGTTTCTCCCTTTGTATCTAACTGATTATCTAATTGGGCTGGCCTTTTCGGCTTCTCCAATTGGGCTTAAGTGTGTGGCTTGGAGTGAGACCAAAAGGGACCAATAAGACACTAGCTCTAATGGGCCTTGGGCTTTTCTATCAACTCTTGATAAGTTCAAAATTACTATTAACTATATTTAATACCACTATATAAATATAGTTACACTCTAGGCCTTATTTATAAATTATGTCTCAAGACTTTATTATACATGCAACTCATTCATAAAATATTCATAATAATACAAAATTATGAAAGTAGACTGCCACTTTGTATATTACTACATCTTAATTCCTTGAGTACCTGGTTTAATTCTTTAAGTTATTCATCATATATTTATGAAATCCAATTCTATAAATATATACTTTAGTAATTCATTACTAAAGTGGTTAGGCCCAACTCTCTGAATAACAAACCCATTAAACTTATCTCGAGGGAATATTTTGTATCTCCATAAAGAGATTATGAATTCCATCTTGAGAATATATGTTCCATCAATACTAAATGTGGCTGCCCAACATACTGAGATTTTGACTGTAACTATAGATCTCACTTCTGATATATCAAAGCAACCTACACTTCATGATCAAGTCCATTATCCTCTCAGGATTAAGAATTCATGCAAATATAAGTCGTGAGTCTATTATTCAATTGACAGTTGTTAGGAGAATAATAAATCTCACACGGTCCTGTTCAATATGTTTTAACTCTTAAAACATATCAACTAGAAATCTTCATTTCCATGATTAAGACAAATCATCTTAGTTGATATATTATAGTCTTCACAGATGAAATGCCCAATTTTATCACGACTACGAACTATAATTCTGAGTTTACAAAGAACTTGTAATTTATATTTTTTGTGACTAAATCACATAAATCACATACTATGCATCTCATGGACTATGTGATAATGTTCCAATATTCATGTTACCATTATTTTCAAATAATAATAAAACAACTTTATTAATCACAATATTAAGTCATACATAATAAAATATATAGCATCATATAATAGAATTTAAGGATACACATCCTAACACCATTGCCTTTTGGCATAGACAATGATATATAGTTCAATTACCTTATGAAAAAGACTTCAATGAAAAACATATACCTACTAAAGCTAGACCAATACAAATGAACAATCAATTACTAGAACATTGTAAAAAAGAAATAGAAGATCTTTTAAATAAAGGATTGATCAGGAAAAGCAAGTCTCCTTGGAGCTGTGCTACTTTTTACGTCAATAAACAAGTAGAATTGGAACGAGGAGTTCCAAGATTAGTTATAAATTATAAACCTTTAAATAGAGCTTTACAATGGATAAGATACCCTATTCCTAATAAAAAAGATTTACTTGACAGACTTCATGAAGCAACTATATTTTCTAAATTTGATATGAAAAGTGGATTTTGGCAAATACAGATAGATGAGAAAGACAGATAAAAAACTGCTTTTACAGTTTCTTTTAATCATTATGAATGGAATGTTATGCCATTTGGTTTAAAGAATGCACCCAGTGAGTTTCAAAATATAATGAATGATATATTTACACCCTTTACAGAATTTTCAATTGTTTATATAGGTGATGTTTTATTCTTTTCTAAGTCAATTGATGACCATTGGAAACATTTAGAAATATTTGTTAAAATAATTAAACACAATGGATTAGTTGTCTCAGCTACTAAAATAAATTTGTTTCAAGATAAAATCCGGCTTTTAGGACATAATATTTGCAAAGGAACCCTAAGCTCCATTGACAGAGCCATTCAATTTGCAGATAAGTTTCCAGATGAAATAAAAGATAAAAAACAATTACAAAGATTTCTTGGCAGCCTAAACTATGTTTCAAACTATTTTCAAGGATTAAGAAAAATATGCAGACCCTTGTATAAAAGGCTTGAAAAGAATGCTCCGGCATGGACAGAAAAACATACTATGATAGTTCGACAAATAAAAAAATATGTTAAAAAACTTCCTTGTATTGTTATTCCCTCACCCCATGCTCTCAAGATTGTTGAGACAGATGCTTCTGATGTAGGATATGACGGAATTGGTAGCAGTGTTTAAATATTGTTGTTTAGTTTTCAATACTGTGGAAATACATTTTTGAGTTATATAGAAATAGATGTCAAAAGTGTTATGATCTATATATATATATATATATATAGCCAAAACCTCTGAAGCTCTCACAATTTTTCACATCAGCATAATATTTTAAAAATAAAATTAAAAACACTATTAATTGTTATTTTCTTTTTAATTTTTTAATGTCCTATTAAGGTTGTAATTTTAATTATGAATTTAATTATGATTGGGTCTCTATGAAATATTTTTATCCCATTATATTAAGTGAATATCTAATTTGAAATGTTTTGGGCTTCCATTCCCACACAAATTTGGAATTCAATTCCCACCGAATCTATGAAATCTTTTTATCCAATTATATTATTATATATGTGCATGCCCACGAGCAACACTAAGGCAACAAAGAGCTCACAATTTATTTGTAAGTGGGTGTGGTGCTCAATCCTACTAAGCGAGGCCCCAAACCAGTGACAGTACTCTCCCTCAACTCCCCTAAATACCCCATTATACCCCCCTCCCTCTATTTCTCTCTGTGTATGCCTTACTTTCCTCCCCAAAAAATCCAACCCACTCTACCTTTGTTTCGACCTCCTTTTATAGCCCTCCGTGAGTGGGGTTGTCATTATTTCCTTCCCCACTCATCATGCGTTCCCAAGCCTATCAGAATCCCAAGGGATCCTCACGAATTCAGAGGATTCTCTTGGAACTTGTTCCAGATACCAAACAGTGTTCGGGAGTGGGTTTTCTTTCAGAATCGATAGTTCTCGGTGACTGACCCATGGTGACTGTGCCTAGGTTTCTTTATGGTTAGCGCATACACTAACCTTTTGGGAAACCCTTTTCCTGACACCTAGCTAAAATTCGAGCGTAACATGATAAAGCCCTCCAGGGTTACCTCTCCCTTGTGATTAGGCCTTCATTGCCTAGTGGACCTTGGGCTTTGTATTGGGCTTTGCCAGTGCAGGCCGGCTTGGCTTGCCAGGCCCAACCCTCCCACAATATAGACAACAATGTTTTCGATGTTCTCTAAAACTCCATGGCAAAGAGAAGAACAACAATGGCAATGAGTTTGAACAATCTCCTGGATTTTCCATTGATAGAAATCTTGCTTCGGCTACCTTTAAATTCCAGAGTTCAATGCAAAACTTTTTGGTCTGGATAAGCAGTAGAGATATTGTGTATATCTCTTTTTAATCAATGAGTTTGTGAAGGGGTGGGAACTGGGAACAAAAAATAGATAAGATCAAGAATACTTACACATTGTCACATACACCAAATGCCTCAAATTTCACCATAATAGGACTTGAATTTAGGAAAAGAATTAGTGATAGACTTTAACCATCATTGATAGTACAAGACTCCTTTAACCATATAAATTGAACAAATACTTACACATACACAAAATCCTTATAGGACTTGAATTCCCAATCCCAAATCCTGAT
The DNA here is from genome assembly GCA_032878915.1 of Castanopsis chinensis. Classification (NCBI taxonomy): domain Eukaryota; kingdom Viridiplantae; phylum Streptophyta; class Magnoliopsida; order Fagales; family Fagaceae; genus Castanopsis; species Castanopsis chinensis. The sequence continues at coordinate 2,096,268 of JAVQMG010000102.1, forward strand.
AGACTCGAATTAAAAAAGAGTAATAGTAGTATGATAGGACTCTTTTAACATAAGTCAGTGTAAATTGGTTAGTGTGTTCTATTATCTTGATGAACAAGCTTAGGTTATGCATTAACCTCATAATTTTTTTTTTTAATTTTTATTATTTAAGAACCAAAAAGGGTGTTGATATGTTTCATGAGGCATTTTTTCCCGAAGGCAAGAGCCCCTTTCTCTCACCAAGAATAAAAGTTGGAATCATAAGTAGATGAGAAGCAAGAAGGTGCCAGCTGTGGCTATGCAGATAATAGGAGTGTTCCAAGTGCTTCCTAGATTAGCCGTCGTCTATCTCGATTAAAACTCTATGGCCTTTAAACTGGTACTACCTTCTTCTTCTTCTTTTTACATTCATATTTTCTGAAATCTATTCTTTCCGGTGCATTTATTTGTCTTCATTCTCTAACGAAGTCAATTTATTCATTTGATATGCCTTTTTTGTTATTGTTCTTCTATGGTTTAAAATATTATAACTATTGCCTATAACACTAAATTAGCTTTTCCAATTCTCTTTCTCAAAAAAAAAAAAAAAAAAAAAAAAAAAAAAAAAAAAAAAAAAAAAAAAGCTTTTCCAAAACCTATTGCTCTAGGTTAATTACTCTCTTTTTGACTGTCAATTCCATTTTTGAGTGTGATTAAGTACTCTTTCCTATGTAAAAACTTCTATAGTTTCTATTTTCTAATTTTTGGGTTTCTTGGTTGCATTTTATATGGCAAGAAAAATGCCTAGGATTTTGCAAACTCATGGAGTAATGGGAGGGATTATATTATATTCTTTCTCAAAAAAAAAAAAAAAAATTAAAAAAATGATTGAGATCTTAATTTTTATTAAAGAAAAGATACTATTGATAATAGACCTAGCATGCCTAACATTATTGGTGTTAGTATTTTTTCTTTCTCTCTTAAAATTTAAAATTTTTTTTCAACTAATCCATTCATTGCATGAGTTAGCGACTAGTTATTTAAACATTGAAAGCTATAGTTTAAACAAAAGTGCTAAATAGCCCTTACAGATAGACGATTTTGTACTTTGCTTCACAAGGATGATTTTCACAATTTTTCACATATTTTTTTCACTCACACGTATTTTCACATACTTTACACGTATCCACATATCAAACGCCACATGTTTTATATAATATGATCTTGTACGAATTGTGCACACGTTCTTTGGTTATTGGTTGGGTTGTTGATCCTCCGGTTGTAGATGAGTCCGACCCATTTGGCAGTTAGGTACAATTATCACACTCCATGCATAGCTAAATTAAATATGTGGGCATTTTTTTAGGTGAAAATTTGAAAAGGACTTATGGATATTATTTGTCTGATCTTGTAATTTTTTTTGCTTTGTGTAATGACACATATATACAGTTTACCCAAAAAAAAAAAAAAAAAGACACATATACACACATTTTCTTTTTATGCCTTAGTTTCTCTTTATCACATTATTCATGTTTCATCCCCCACCTACCCTTTAATTGTGTATAGAATATTTCATTTCGCCAAATGCATTTTTTATAACACTTTGTATTGACTATTGTAATATTATTTTAAATACACTATAAATCGTGAATTATGTGACCCTCTTAGAGTTATTGAGTGTTTAACATAAAACCCTCTTATGAAATTGTTTTATATGAAAATACAACTATAAATGTCATATGAGTAACTATATAGGTGGTGACCTTAATGAACAAAATTACCAATGAAAGTGGTTTGTAGTGGACTAAATTCTAACATGATTTGTCAAAAAACATGAACTTAATCTCACCCTTACTCCCAATTTTTTATGTTGAGCTTTGCGTGGGTTTAAGGATTTGAAATCCTCAATTCTTTTTTTTTTTTTTGGTTGACAAATAAGGGTGTCCAGACCTTCGAATATCTAATTATTCTCTCGGATGTATGCAATCTCCCCATCCCACGTGCACCATGTTATTACAAGGAGAAATCCTATGAAAGTGACCCCAAGATACTAACAAGAGGTTTTAAATTCAAGATCTTATAGATGCCATGAGCTCTTAGAAGGTACTAAACCAACCACTTGAGGTTGAAAAATCCCCAATTCTAGATCTCTTCATGCATGCACGTATCTTTTTAAATAGGTTTTGTTTTCTTTTAAATATAAATGTTTTATTTTACTTCCTTTATTTGTTACAACAAATTTTTATATCTATCACTTAACAATAAGACAATTTTTGACACATGAATATGTTAAAAAATAAAAATAAAAACTTTTAAAATATTAAGGATCGGTTTAAAACACATGACAGAAGTTAAAAACCAAACTAATAATTAAAATTGGAATGCTTTATTAGGGGTTGGAAACCTTAGTGCCTGTTTGGTAAGAGATTTTTAGTAATATTGTTTGTATTTTGTAAAAATATGTATGGGTAAAAAAATATATGAAAATACGTATAATGTTGTTTAAATACTGAAAATATTGTTTAAATAATAGTAACAAAATAACCCTTAATATCTTACATATTCACAATCATTTCTTACATGTGAGGGAAGGATGGTTTAAAAAAAAAAAAAAAAACCAAAAACAGTAAAGAATTTGGATAAAAATAAGAAAAAAGTACAAGGGTCAGAGGGCAAATCCCATTTGGTATATATATATTTTTTCTTTCTTTTAAAATCTCCCGAAGGGAGAGAGAGAGAGAGAGAGCGCGCAACGGCACGCACAACCATCACTCTTCAACTCTGTTCGCTGAACCGGATCTGAAAAACCTGAACCCGCATAACTCTGTATTCCGGGTCGAACCAGAAAAATGTTCGGAGGCCTGTGTCCATGTTCGTGCTTCGGAAACCACCGACGCTCCTACAACGACAAAGACGGTCCGGACCTCGACCCAGTCCTACTGGTCTCCGGTATTGGCGGCTCCATTTTACACTCGAAGAAGAAAAAGTTCGGGTTCGAGACCCGGGTCTGGGTTAGGATCCTCCTCGCGGACCTTGAGTTCAGGAAGAAGCTCTGGTCTCTCTACAACCCTACCACGGGTCTCTCTCTCTCTCTCTCCCTCTATAAATAAATAAGCATGTATGTTGTAGTGTGTATGTGTAATAAGTGTGTATATGTGTATGTATTTTATGTTTGTATTAGTGGGTTTGCATGTAAGTTAACTTTGTGATTAAGTTGTGTGTGTGTGTGTGTGTGTTTTTTTTTTCTTTTGGTGGGGTTGCGTTTGGTTGGTGGGAAAGTGGAGGAAATTAAAAGGGAAAGGAAAGAAACATGGGTTTTGTATGCTTTTGGTTGCAGAGAAAGTAATGGATGTTGGAAGCATTAATAAATATGAAAACCCATTGTTTGGTTGGAGAGGAAATTTTGAAAAAAATAAGAAAAAAAAAATTTTTTTTTGGTGGGGTTGGGTTTGATTGGTAAGAGGGGAGGAGATTAAAGGGTTGGGGGAAGAATGTTTATGTATGTTCTTGGGTGGCGAGAAAGTTAAGTATGTTGGAAGTATGATTAAATATGGAAACTCGTTCATTTTTTTTTTTTGATGAAATGGTACTCGTGTGGTGTATATCTTATATGTTTTGTATGTGTGTGTGTTTGCATGTAAGTTAAACTTTGTGCTTAATTTGATAATGGAAGTTTTTTTTGTGAGGCTTATGTTTGGTTGGTAAGAGAGTGGAGGAAATTAAAAGTATAAGGGGAAAAACATTGGTTTTGTATATTTTTTGGTTGCTAAGGAAGTTAAGTATTTTGGGAGCATGATTAAATATGAAGGCCCAGTACTCTTTATTTTTTATTTTTTATGGAAGGCCCATCACCCGATTGCAAATACATTGTAGAGAGAAGAAGAGAAGAATAAAAAATGTAAATTTTTAGGCTTTACTTTTCTCTCTAGGTTTGGTTGAATTGAGATGAGTTATAGCTGATATTTATTTATTTTTGCTAGACCTTGTTAGAAGTATGTGGTTAAATAATTAAATTCACCATATTCTAATAGCTTAAGCTTTTGGGACAATCTGTAGTTTAACATGGTATTAGAGCGGGAGGTCCTAAGTTCGATCCCTTTCTCCTCTACTTTACCTCCCATTTAAAGTCCCACGTATTGGGTCTCACCTATTAAAAGGTATTTTCGGCCCACATGTGAGGGGGAGTGTTAGAAGTATGTGGTTAAATGATTAAATTCCCTATATCCTAATAGTTTAAGCTTTTGGGACAATTGGTAATTTAATTAAAAGAAAGAAAAATGATGGTGATTATATAAGCTTGTATACAATGTTTGGTTGCTAGGGAAATGTAGGAAAACAACATAAACTCAGTTGGTAAATGTTGGGGTTGTTAATAACTTCAAGGAAACTAAACTTCCATTCTTCTTTATTTATTTTTTTTGATAAGTAACGATTAAGGTATATTGAAAGAAACAGCCCCGTACATAGGAAATGTATGAAATAGGCAAAAACATCAAGAAGCCAAAGTACAATAATCAAGCAGCATAGGAAGGGAAATACAAGAAAAAGTAGGAACAACCAAACACCAAGCAAGAAGAGTAAAAAAGAAAAAAGACTTAAACTCAAGAGTGGACCGTTTACAATCCTCAAAGCTTCTGGCATTCTGTTCCCGCCAAATACACCACAGCAAGCAGTGTGGCACCATCCTCCAAATGACTAAATTTCTATACCGCCTAAAATTTCCCAACCAACTTTCCAACAAATCCACTACCCTTCGCGGCATCACCCAGCAAATACCAAACAAACAAAAGATCATACTCCACATCTCATGACCGAAGGGACAGTGAAAGAGGAGATGATCAACAGATTCTCCACACCCTTTGCACATAAAACACCACTCAAGAATGACAAAGTGCCTCTTCCGAAGATTATCTATAGTTAGAATCTTGCCTAGAGCCGCTGTCCAAGAGAAAAAAGCTACCCGAGGAGGAACCTTCGATTGCCACACCACTTTCCAAGGAAAGGGGATGCCAGTAGAGGGGAAAAGAGTATGATAATACCCACTCAACAAAAAGCCTCGACTGATAGCTGGCATTCAACAAAGATTGTCAGCTCCAACACCCCGCACCTTAGTAGAATAGATTAAGACCAAAAACAAATCAAAGGAAAGAGACTCTTGATCGTTCACTAACCGACGAAACTGAATGTCCCAAGAAACTCTCCCATTCGTAAAGCACATAGCCTCAGAGATCGAAGCCTCCCTTGTCCTACTAATATTATACAGATCTGGGAATGCCTCCTTTAGAGGGCGGTCCCTATACCACACATCATCCCAAAATTTCACACGAGTTCCATCACCCACATCAAACCTCAAGAACTTGGAGAAATTCAACCAGCCATTTCGAATGAACTTCCACAAACAAACACCATAAGCCCCCGACATAGCTTTGGTGCACCAACCACCCCACTTATTCCCATACTTAGCCCCAATGACCCTTTTCCAAATGGCTACATTCTCCAAGCCATAACGCCACAACTACTTGGCTAATAAAGCAAAATTAAACCTTCTCAAACACCGAATGCCTAACCTTCCATTCTTAACTGGCCTACAAACCTTAGACCAATTAACTAAATGGATTTTACTATCATCCCCTAAACCAAACCCAAGAAAGTCTCTTTGTAATTTCTCCATCCTCTTAGCTACCTTAACTGGAATAGGGAAGAGAGAAAGGAAATACGTAGGTAAGCTAGAGAGAGTGCTCTTAATCAGGGTAACTTTACTCCCCTTGGATAGATACAACCTCTTCCATCCAGCCAGCCTTCTCTCCATCTTCTCCAAAATAGGATTCCAAATTGACTTATCTTTAAAAGAAGCACCCAACGGAAGACCTAGGTATTTCAGTGGAAGGGCAGACTCCCTACAGCCCAAGGTCTCTACTAACTCATGAAGATTAGGCACTTCCCCAATTGGGACCATTTCAGACTTACCTAAGTTAATCCTCAGCCCTGACATCTCTTCGAATCTAGAGAGAATCCCACTGCTTTACAATTTTCCTCAATGGGCAAACAATGGGTAGTTTACCCTAAGCTTGGTAAGTTTCCATCCAAATAAAACCAGAATTTATACCTAGTAATATTAGTATCTGAATTATTCATGGAATCTTCCCAACAATATTTTAAAACAAGTAGAATATTTTTCATGGTTCCCAAATTGTTAGTAATATTTAATTTTCACAAATTTTAAATTATTTTGTTACGAAAATCATTAGTTGTCATTAATAATGATGATCCTGGATGCTTCTAAATCCAAACTATCAGTAATTTTTTTAAAATTGCAAAAATTCAAAAGATATGAAATTCTCAGACTTTTGATATTGATTTTGTTTTTTGGTTACAATTACTGATAATTTCTGACTTATATTTAAATTCCCCAATGGCAACCCCCAAAATGTTGGTCGCTCATTCATATTGATTCTTAATGAAGTGTTACTGTTCTCATATCTATGATGTTTGATAACACAATTTCAACTGTTTGGAGAGATAGTAGCAGTGTCATCTGCAAATTTACCTTCTTTTCATTATCTGTGTTATTTTGTTTACTTAGTGGCATAGTAGCTTGCTTTCATTAAATTAGTCTGACTTGAATTTAAAAAAGAGGAAAAAAGAAAAAAAAAAATCTGACTTAATTTTATGTTTTATGTCTTTCAGGTTATACAGAAACATTGGATGATTCTGTTGAAATCTTGGTCCCAGATGATGATTTTGGGCTATATGCAATTGATATTTTGGATCCTTCGTGGGTATTATCAATGATCCTTTCCATGGATTCGCATAGTCCTGAACTGATGTAGCATACAGTATTTTGTGATGCAAGGATTACTAGATTTTGGATTGTACAACTTGATTCTTTAGGAGATCTGATGGTTGTGGAATTTCTCCATTTCTTTAGTGTTGGTTGATCTGAAGTATATAAAAAAATATGCAGCTGTTCTTGAATTGAGTGACCACCAATAGTGAACATGATTTAAACTAGGTCTAATTGTGAGTGAAAACAGTTTAAAAAATAGTAATTTCATGCCAAGGGGCCCGGCTGATTTACATCCTTTCTGTAATTAAGGAGGGAGTTTTTCTTTCTTGCCTTTGCTTATGATCACCATAAATTATTGACTTTGGAACTATTGTCCTTATTTGATCTTTCTGCCTGTTAGTACTTGGGAACTCCACCCCCCGACCCCCCCAATCCACTCTATTAAACACGCGCACAGGCGCGCGCGCGCGCGCACACACACACACACACATTCTCTCTCTCCCCTTAATATTCTCTTGGGCTTGGCTTTAGGTTCTTGAGCTGTTCAATTGCTGTGTTCTTTAGATTTTGCACACTGAAAATCATTGCCAAAAAAAAAAAAAAAGAGATTTGCCATTGATACCGTGAAACAAATAGCCCATAATTATGTTCAAATTTACTCATCTCCTGTTCTATCTCTTTTGATGTGATCAACCATATGTTCCCTTGTTTTCAAAACACACATTACTGTGCTTTCAGAGTATAATCAATTAATGCTTCTTCCCATCAGCGTTGCAATAGATGCTGTCATGTGATGAAGTGCCTAAGTTGGACTTTCCCCATTTTCCTGCTTACCCATTTTCAGATGATAGTTGCCTGCTTTATCCATGAGGGGCGGGGGGTGCAAATATATATGGTAGTGCATTAAGAAAAAGAGAAAAAAAGAGAGAGCAAAGATGCTATTTTGAGAGAAAGGGGGAGGGGGGAGGGGTGGTGGTGGGAGGAAAGGTTATTTAGAATTAGATGAAATAAGTACATAAATTCTGCAATCTAGTTAAGTAGAACTAATTGTTGGGTGACATTTGTACATGCTCATTTAATGTTGTCATTAGATAGATAAATTATTTTTTGAATATAAAGTAAAAAAGAGAACACCGTAACTTTACATATATTCTCTAAAATATTACATGGATTCAATTGTGAGATTCAAAATTTTTCTATCTAATTCTTAAATAAGATAATAATATTGAGAAGTTAAATTTTTTTGTTGGAATTCACGAAACATATTCGGACTTTATTTTTTAGATAGTATATAATACTATACATTAGTGATTTTACTTGGTGGTAAAACCATTTTGAATTTATATTTCTTTTCGAGGGGTTTGGGAGAAGGAGGGGGGAGGGAGGGGATTTGCATTGCATGAATACACATTTTGATCCATGTGAGGATCTTGGAATTGCACACAATTAGGAAAAAGGTTTAGTTGAATCATGAGAGTTGGTTTGAGAGCCATAGAAACATTCATTTTGTCTTTATTACTTTTACAATTTTCATTTATTATTGTTTCTGTCACGCTTTACCATTGAATCAACTGTTTCTCTTTTATTTATTTCTGATATTATTTTCCTTGATGTTCCAGGTGGTAAAATGTTTACATTTGAAAGAGGTATATCATTTCCATGATATGATAAATATGCTCGTTGGATGTGGGTTTAAAAAGGGAACTACATTATTTGGATATGGTTATGATTTCCGGCAAAGCAATAGGTAATTCATATTGTATCAGTTGCCTTTTTGGTGGCTAAAGTTGATCATTTGGTGATGCAATTTTTAAGTGACTTAATCTCTAGCCAAATTTTAATAATAACAACAGTGTCTTATAGCTATTAAAAGTTCCATAATATTGCTCATAGTTTATATGCAATGAATTGTTGGCAGAATTGACAAATTAATGGAAGGTCTTAAAGTAAAGTTGAAAGCTGCTCACCAAGCTTCTGGTGGTAGAAAAGTCAATATAATTTCACATTCAATGGGTGGACTGCTAGTTTTGTGTTTCATGTCACTCCATAATGATGTGCGCAAATTTTCCTTTGGTGACTAGTTGTTTCATGGAACATATGCGAAAAATAGTTAGCTCTTTTTGTGCCATAAGAGGCATGACTAGCAATATAACTATTCTTCGACAGGTATTTTCCAAGTATGTGAATAAGTGGATTTGCATTGCCTGCCCTTTTCAAGGTAATTTCCTGATTCTCTTTTACGCTATGCGATTTTATGTTCAGGAAATAATTTCTTGTATTTTCTAATTTTAAATATCAATGCAATTTTCCTCAAATAATTGATTGATTTTTCTGAGATCAAGAGAAAATGATTCTATTCCCTTTTTTTTTTGATAAGTAAGAATGGTATATATATGAAAGGCTACTCTATGCATGAAAAACATAGAGCAAACCAAAGACAACAGGAAGAGAACACAACAGAAAATAACGAAAAAACCAAACAAAGGAAAAATTACAGAAGAGAAAGAGAGCTAAGAAAAGAGGGGAGGGAATCACTAGACGTGAGTCCCCAAGCCCGAGACCAATCAAAAAGAAACCCACTACAAGAAGCAACCAACTGAACACTGGAACATTCCAAATCCTCAAAAGTCCTCCGATTCCGTTCCTTCCAAATACACCAAAGAATGCACAATGGAACTAAGTTCCAAACATGAGACGAGTGCTTTCCCAACCAATTCCACCAACCAACAAGCATCTCTGGGATCGATCTAGGCAAGACCCAGGACAAACCAAAAGTTTTTAAGACAAAACTCCACACCTGATGAGCCAAATCACAGTGAAGAAATAAGTGATCAACCGACTCACCACAATGCCGGCACATAATGCACCAGTCTACAAAGTCCAAACCCCTTAATCTCCTCAAGTTATCACCCGTAAGGATCCTATTCCAAGCCACACACCAAACAAAAAACGATACACGCCTAGGGGCCTTTACTCTCCATATTCCTTTCCAAGGAAATACAAAATAGGGAGCATCCCGCAACTTGTTGTAATATGACCGAACGTCAAACTCCCCGTTTGGCTTCAGCTTCCATCTCATCCGGTCTGTAACATCCGTTGGAGGAATATTAGCACCCAAAATACGAAGAAAATGCAGCCCTTCATCCATCTCCCAATCATTAAATTCTCTAATGAAGCGAACATCCCAAATTCTTCTATCCTCCGATCCCTGCCTTAACAGAGAAGCTTCTACTGACGCCTCCTTATTGAAGGCAATACCATAGAGCCTAGGGAAAGCCACTTGGAAAGATTGATCCCCATACCATCCATCCTGCCAAAATCTCACTCTATTCCCCACCCCAACAACAAAATGACAATTCTTGCTAAAAGCCTCCCATCCCAAGCGAATACCTCTCCACAAACCGCACCCATGCGCTCCCCTACCAAGCTTTGAGGTCCAACCCCCCCAATCTTCCCCATATTTTGACACAACCACCCTTCTCCAAAGACGCCCCTCTTCCTTCCCAAACCGCCACAACCATTTCCCCAATAAGGCCTTATTAAAAGTAGTAACTTTCCTTATCCCCAAACCTCCAATAGCTATCGGCGCACAAACTCTATCCCATCGAACTAAATGGATTTTGCTATCACCCCAAAGAAAGTCCCTTTGCATCTTTTCAATCTTATTAGCCACGAAGGTAGGAATTGTGAACAAAGAAAGAAAATAGGTAGGAAGACTCGAAAGCGTACTCTTTAGTAACATCAAACGACCCCCCTTAGATAAGTACAATCTCTTCCACCCGGCTAATTTTCGCTCAAATTTTTCCAAAATAGGATTCCAAATTGAAGGGAGATTATGAGGAGCCCCCAACGGCAAGCCTAGATAGGACAAGGGCAAAGATCCAACTCTACAACCCAAAATCTCCGCCAGGGCATGCACATCATCAACCTCTCCTATAGGAACCATTTCACTCTTAAGCACATTGACCTTCAAACCTGTTACCGCCTGAAAACAAAGTAACAACAAACGAATATGAAGAATTTGCTCCACATCTGCATCACAAAATAGGATAGTATCGTCTGCAAACAAAAGATGAGACACACACTCCCCCCCACCCCTCCTTCCCTCAACTTTAAAACCACGGATCAAGCCAGCTTCCTCCATTCTTCTCAACATCCTACTCAACACCTCCATCAAAATCAAAAACAGCAAAGGAGACAGCGGATCCCCTTGTCTTAAACCCCTTGAACTACCAAAAAAACCAGCTGGAGACCCATTAATCAATATAGAGAATTGAACTGTGGAAATACAAGTACGGATCCACTTACACCATTTCACTCCAAAACCCATACTATTCAACAAAAACAGCAAAGCCTCCCAATTCACGTGATCGTAAGCTTTCTCAATATCAAGTTTACAAATGACTCCAGGCATCCTACTCTTCTTTCTGCTATCCACACACTCATTCGCAACAAGAATTGAGTCAAGGATTTGTCTCCCACCCACAAAGCTACTTTGAGTCTCAGAAATCAGCTGATCTAAAACCACTCTTAAACGATTTGCCAAAACCTTAGCTAAGATTTTATACACACTCCCCACCAAACTAATAGGACGGAAATCTCTAATATTGGAAGCATCGTTTTTTTTAGGAATCAGAGCAAGAAAGGTCGCATTAAGCGATTTTTCAAATTTACAATGTTGAAAAAACTCATCAAAGAAGTACTACATAATAGGTCCAAAGTGAAGGTTCTCTACAGTGCTGTGAGAATAACTTTGCTCCATTGCTGAAAGTCAGAACAATTGATTTTTGCTGAAGCCAAAAAGAAGAGGGATGTAAAACTCATCTACTTTTATTACCAATATGATGAAAGTTCATCAGAGTTATGAGTTTGATGTAAATTTAAGTTTCCCAGTCCTTTCACTTTTTGTTTTTTTGAATAGAACCTTTTGGAAATGTGAAACCACTTGGAATAGTATAAAGCCGTATATGCTGCATCAGTGATGTCACCTGGCTGGAACATTTTAAGGCAGTATAAACATGAAAAGTGGCTGAGCCAACATTGCTGCTACCCTTCACATTTTATGCATTACAAATGCAATTTGATGGAGCTGTAAATCCAAATTATGACACTGATTTTATTGAACTCCTAGCCATAAGAACAGGTCCCCTGTTGACCTGGTACTGCTTGTTTCTGGACACAGGCTCAATTCTTTAAAATAAAGAGGATGTAGTAATTCAGATTTTAGAGGAACTTTCAGTTTCAATTGATGACACTGTCTTATAGTTGTTTGATGCACTGAATCACCTAAAGAGATTTCACTTATCTGGCTCTCAGCTGGTCACAAATGCCGTTGTTTGTTATTACATTTTTTTTTATTACAAGTAATGTATCATAGCATCCTCATTTCTGATACCCTTATGTTCTGACTATGTTCTTCTTTGTTAAAGTTGGACTTAATCTAAGCTACTTGGAATTGGCTGCATGAATCCACAAACATAATTTTTGTCCAATTGCTGTCTTCTTACCTTTTATTTATTTATTTGATTTTATTGGTATTTTTTTGTTTCTGTTTCTTTGCCTTGCATGAAGTTTATAAGGAAGCAATGTCTTCGTTATGGGCTCGTTGTAGAAATCTTATGTTGCTTGCAGAAATTATTGTAAATACAAATTTTATGGGTAAAAATGCAAAAAAAGGTGCATAATTGTAGCAATGAAGTTATACTTCTATCATTACAATGAATCACAAGAGAGCCATAAGTCCAAAAATATCCTTAGAAAACTGAATAATTTTAGCTTAAATTTACAGTTTTGAAATCTTCTGTTTCTCCCTTCATTATTCTTCTTTACTTTTCATCAAGGTGTGCTCCTATATTAATTCTGAAATATAATTAACAGGTGCACCAGGATGCATCAACGATTCTCTCTTAACTGGACTACAGTTTGTTGAAGGATTTGAAAGCTACTTTTTTGTATCAAGGTGGACGATGCACCAGCTGGTAATTCCTCTATCTGAGTATTTAGCCCAAGCGGTGGATTTAAACCCAAAATTGGAAACTTATTTATGTCATGCCAAGCTTTTCGTTAATGAAACTTCTTACAATTTGAAGCATAGCCGATATGTAGTGATAACAAGAGGCAGATTCAAAAGAAAATGATTAAGTGGAACAAAATTGGAAGCATGACTGCCACTTCCTCAGAATTCTGTTTGGACAATTATATGCCCTTTCTGGGTAACATGTAGAAAATTATTGGGGCTGCCTGATTCTGTTTGACTTAGGTCAGCAGTTCAGTTACAGAGGTGCTTGGAACCACATTGAAGACTAGTATAAATTGTTCTCATGAGTTGCATTTACAATTTACTACGGAGTCAGCTTGTTTGTTATCTGGTTTAAGTCAGATAGGTGGTTCCAGTCCCTTGTGACAAGGAAACTCTACTTGGTTTAGCTGCCATCTTGATCAATTTAGAGAGTTCATTCCTAGTGTTTCTCATAATGATTCTGTCTCACCATATTCAATGCTAGACCATTACATTTATTTATTTTTATGTTTGGTTAATACAAGTACTATGCAATAACATATGCTTCTTTTTCCCTAAAGTTGGTTGAGTGCCCATCAATCTATGAGATGTTGGGAAATCCAGAATTCAAGTGGAAAAAGCAGCCACAAATTCAAGTTTGGCGAAAGCATTCCAATGATGGGGATGGGGACGCTTCTGTCGATTTGGAGTCCTATGGCCCAATTGAAAGTATCACTCTGTTTGAAGAAGCACTGAGGCATAATGAGGTACCACTTCATAATTATTTTGGTGTGAAAATTATCAATGTCTGTCCTGAATCTCCTTGTGTTTTTTCACAATTATAATTTTGTGGTGTTTCTATTGTATTGGTCTTAATATCACGTATTTAAGTTCTCTTCTCTCAAATAGCACGAGGTCACACCTGGATTTTTCAGCATTAATTTTCTAGAATCAATATGAAACCAAGGCGAGAAGAATAAATCCGAATATCATAAAATTGAATACATAACAAAAGGCAAAAATTTATCATTAGGTCCCCAGAAGACACTGCGTGTGTCAAGATAACTCTAGCAATTAAGGAAAGATAAGATTTCACCATGCTAGGGAACTTAATAAAATTAAAAAGTCCCCTGCTTGAATCTTAAATTAGTTAAAAGAAATAATAGATCAATGATATTTTGTTCTGAAGTTCGAGAAATACTAGAACTATAGTTTCTTTCTTCCTGTTTACTTGATTTTATCTTTTAGAAACTTTTTTCAAGCCCTATGAAATCTGATAACCTTTATTCCTGGACTGGTCAGCAACTTCCTATACTTGTGTGTGTGTGTGTGTGTGTGTTATGTCTAACAAAGGCATCAATAATTTTTTATTGTTGCTTTCATTTGTTGATGCAATTGTGTCCTTTCTCTCTTTCCCCCATGGTTGTCTACTTTCATTGTAAAGTCTTCTATGAATAGCCAAAAGCTTATATCATCTTTACTAATTGCAGCTAAATCATGATGGAGAATCTGTAGCTCTACCCTTTAACTTTAAGATTCTGAAATGGGCTGCTGGTACTCGTCGAGTTATGTATGACGCTAAACTACCAGATGGGGTCTGCTTCTATAACATTTATGGAACATCATATGACACACCTTTTGATGTTTGGTATGTAAGTGAATTAATTTAATAATTAGGATTTTTTTTGTTAAGTCAGTGATGAAAACTTTCAAAGAATTGGCCAACTAGTCCCCTGATTGTTTCAAAATATAAACATCTACAAAGGGTTTGGAATGCATGATATATTCAGTCAAACATTAGAACCTCGCCTCGCCAAAACCTACTCATTATAACCCACTTGAATTATTCATGCCCAATGATGTTGTTTTTCACATGCACATATTCCTGATGTTAACAATATCTGACTTGGAGTTTTTGGTGAAAGTTAATACAAATGAAATTTATCTTGAAACTTGATCCAATGGTTAGTATGAATTGATGAGAACTAATGGTTTGCTAAATGACCTGCCTTTCTGTAAATCCGAAATCGATATGGAACTTTTCTAAGACTCGGATTTGGATTTATTTTATAGAACTTTAATCAATGATGATATTTACCTATTAATTTGATGAAGGTGAGAGCAAGATTCTGATTGTATCAATTTACAGTATGGTGGTTTTGAACTTACACAATATAGATTTTTCTTTAGAAAACATCTGAATTAACCTTTGATCATAATATCTGAATTAACCTTTGATCATAATAATGAAAATGTTTTATGCTAGAGTTGCATCTGATGTATGCATATTTAATGCAGCTATGGTTCGGAAGCATCTCCAATTGAGGACTTGTCTGATATATGCCACTCGCTGGTGAGTGATTCGATTTGTTTGTGAAACCTTGATCCTACTATAAGTTAAATGGGAAAGTATCTGAACCGTCACAGTCACCTTTTGAAACTACTATGCTCATCAATTAGTTTCCCTTTTTTAATTGGTAAGTACTCATGGTGGTTTGGGAGGGAGAGAGTGACTTTATTGAGGTGGGTGATAGATAGGAAGTATTTTTCTGTGGAGGGAGGTTGGTGCACCACTGCTATGAATGGGCCTCTTGGGGTGGGCCTTTGGAAATATATTAGGAGATGGATTAGTTTCTTGCATTTTATAACTTTTGAAGTAAGGAGATGGGTGATCTTTGGTGTGGTGACATTCCGTTAAAGGAATTTGTCGCTGAGTTATTTCGCATAGCAAGGTATAGGAGCTGGAGTCTGTCTCCACCCTTTTCTTTTTTTGATAGGTAACATAAAATCCTCTAGTGTAGAACGTTCACATCTCCCAAAACTTCTAGCATTCCTTTCATGCCAAATACCCCACGTCAAGCAATGCAGCACAAGTCTCCAAAAGTCTATGTTGTAATGTTGCCCAAACTTACCCTGCCAAGACCCAAACGACTCAATAACTTTATGCAGCATAACCCAGTGAATTCCAAACAAACAAAACACCAATGACCACAACTCACAAGCTATGGGGTAGTGAAGAAGAAGGTGATCCATCGACTTCTCACAACTCTTACACATATAATACTGATCAAGAACAAGAATACGCCTTTTGCAAAGGTTGTCTGTAGTTAAAATCTTACCTAAGGAAGCAAATCGTGAGAAGAAAGCTACCCTTGGAGGAACCATCAATTGCCGCATCATTCTCCAAGGGAAGGATAAGAGAGTAGGAGGGTAAAAAGAAAGATAAAATCCTCTAACTTCAAAACCTCTACTCTTTGCTGGCTTCCTACAAACCTTGTTAGCACCAATCCCCTGCACAGTCGAAGAATAGACCATATCCATAAACAAATCGAAAGATTCTTGCTCCCAATCTTCCAGTGAACGACGAAATTGAACATCCCAATGAACTCTCCCAATAGACCAACACATAACCTTCGCCACTGAAGATTCCCTTGCCCTACTAATACAATAGGGTTATGAAAAAGCCTCTTGGAGGGTACAATCACCACACCACACATGCTTCCAAAACTTCACTGTTGTATCATCACCCACATCATACTGTAGGAGTTTAGAAAAGTTCAACTAGCCACTTCTAATAAATCTCCACAGGCTAACACCATAAGCACTTGTCACATTTTTCGTGCACCAATCACCCCATGCATTCCCATATTTCGCCTCTATTACCCTCCTCCATAGAGCATATGTCTCCATGCCATAACTCCGCAACCATTTTCCTAACAAGGCAGAGTTAAAACTCCTCATCCGTCTTATACCAAGTCCCCCAACCTGCATAGGCTTTCAAACCTTAGCCCATTTTACCAAATGTAATTTAGATTTACCACCAATTATGCTCTAAAGAAAATCTCTCTACAATTTCTCCATGCGATTAGCCACCTTCCAAGGTATACAAAGAAGGGAAAGAAAATAAGTAGGTAAAGAGGAGAGAGAACTTTTAATAAGAGTTACCTTACCCCCCTTAGATAAATTCAGCCTCTTCCAAACTGCTAATCTCTGCTTCATCTTCTCTAAAATAGGATTCCAGATAGACAACTCAAATTTAGCACCCAAGGAAAGGCTCAAATATTTCAAAGTAAGGGAAGATTGCTTGCACCCTAACAGTCCCACTAGAACATCCAGATTGTGCACCACTCCAACTAGTACCAACTCAGATTTTCCAAAATTAATTCTTAAACCTGAACCTCTTCAAATCTGGTCAGAATCACCCTCAAAATAACTATCTGATTAGGGTCAGCATCACAAAAAATAAGAGAGTCATCTGCAAATAAAAGATGAGACACCATCATCAAAGTACCAGCCATATTGCGTACAGAGAAGCCCAAAAATTGGCCAACAGTTGCAGCCACATCCAACATACGGCCCAAAGCCTCCATAACAATACCAAAGAGCAACAGAGATAAGGGATCCCCTTGCCAAATCCCCCTAGAACTTCCAAAGAAATTAGATGGGCTACCATTAAGCAAAATGGAAAATTTGATAGTTGAAATGCAACACATTATCCATTTTCTCCACTTCTCTAAAACCCCATAGGCAGCGCTAAAGCCTTACATTAAAAAATCCAATTCACATGATCATACTCCCTTCTCCACCTCCAACTTGCACAACACCCCGGGAATCCCTGTTTTCAATCTACTGTCAATACATTCTGAAGCAAATAAAACGGAATCTAAAATTTGTCTACCTTTCACAAATGCATTCTATGCATGTGAAATATAAGCTCATGTGCCACCCTTCAAAACTGATTAGCCAACACCGTAGAAATAATCTTCTAGATCCCACCAAGTAAACTAATCGGCTGAAAATCCTTGACCTCCACAGCATTAACCTTTTTGGGAATAAGGGCAAGAAAAGAAGCGTTAAGGCTTTTCTCAAACACAGCCTGCGAATGAACATTCTGAAACACTTCCATAATTTCTATCTTCAAAGCACTCCAACAAGACTGGAAGAAAGCCATGGAAAAACTATCCGGGCTAGGAGCCTTATCACTATCAAAATCATTAATCACTCCAAACACCTCTTCCTCATCAAATGGCCCTATCTTCTAAAGGGCATTTGCTTAAAGATGCTAGAGAATTCCACATTATCTGAAGGGCATTTGCTTAAAGATGCTAGAGAATTCCACATCATCTGAAGACAATTCTCCATCCACCATAAGCCTATCAATGGAATTAAATCTCCTGTGAGAGTTGGCTATACAATGAAAGAATTTAGTATTCTTGTCTCCTCTAATATAAAGGACTCTAGATTTCTGCCTCCAACAAATATCTTCCAATAGAGTAGTTTTTTTTAACTCACCTTGGACTCTTTCCAATGTCAGCTTTCCCTCCTCCATTAGGCTACAGCTTTCTTTAGTCATCTCTAGATCACTAAGATCTTTCCACAATTGTTTCACCCGTTCTTCAACATTACCAAAAACCTCCACATTTTATCTGTTGAAGTCATTTTTCAAGAGTTTTAGTTTGTTGGCCAGAACAAACCTCAAAGTGCCTCAAAAATGATAAGAATCCCACCAAGTTTAGTTTGCACCCTATCCACAAAACCCTCATTCTTAAGCCACGTATTCTCAAATCTAAACAGCCTCCTACCTCTTTGAAAAGAACCACCCTCAAGGACAATCGGAAAGTGATCCGATAACAACCTAGACTTTCTTTGTTCAGAAACAGTTGGAAACGTATCCTCCCAATCTGCAGAGAACAAAAATCTGTCCAGCCTAGCCTTCGAAGCAACTTCTTGAGAATTATACCAAGTAAAAATTCCCCTTCCAACAGGAGATCAATGAGGCCTTGGTCCGAAGTATAGTTGGAGAAATCATTCATAGCAGCCATAAAAACAGTAGAACCAGAACGTTGAGTTCAGAAGGAAACAATACCATGTTCAGGGGGAGGATGGAATTTGTTGGAAGCTGGCAGGTCAGAAGTATTTGAAGGTGAGTTCCTACTATAGGACTTTAGGCCATAGTGGAGGTATGAAGCTCCCATGCAAAAAGGATTTGGAAACCCAAGGTTCCATCAAGAGTTACATTCTTCATTTGGACTGCATCTTTGGGGAGAATTTTAACAGCAGATAATCTAAGGGTGAGAAATATCATATTGGTCAGTTGGTGTTGTGTGTAAGCAGGACGGGGAGACAGTGACTCATTTGCTTTTTCTAGAGAATAATGGGATATGGTTTTTGAGCTATTTGGAGTTCACTGGGTGATGCCTGAGGATGTTGTAGATTTATTAGCTTTTTAGCGGTTTGGGAAGACATAGAAACAGTGCAATATGGAAGGCTATTCCTCACTGCTTGATGTGGTGCATCTATGGAAGGAGAATATCCTTTCTATAATTTATTAGATTTTCTGGATCAATGTAATCTTAGAACCTTATTGTGTTTCCTCATCAATAAAATTTATTACTTATAAAAAAAACTATTGATTACTCAGCAATATTCAACATTCTTTATACATCTGGAATTTATGATTACAATCTAGCACCCATGGCCTTGATCTTGGGCCTTAGCTACTTACATTGATTCTATTCTTTCTCTATTTATTACTTGTGTCTTTTTTTGTTCCAGCCCAAGTATTCTTTTGTTGATGGAGATGGAACAGTTCCTGCTGAATCAACTCAGGTGCACTATTTGACCTTTCATTTGATGTATAATTTTAGCTGATAGTATGTAAGGACAGCCTCTATAACGAGGTCCAGTGTCAAAACCTTGAAATAACAATTCAAATTCTTGGTTGGTAACTAAAGCTCTCCCTCATTTTTTTTCATTAATTGGGGCCACCCCTATCTTTAGGAGAATTTCCTAATTTTGAATCCAATCTTTCCGTGTATTTCCATTTATCCATCTTAACATTCTTGTTTTAGCTACATTCTTTTTTTTTTTTTTTTTGATAGGTAATCAGAAAGCTTCTATAAATGGCATTAAAAAGAGACATACAAGAAGTTCATGATGATGAACAACAAGAAATAAAAGGAATAAACAGAACAAAAAACCGAGGGGATTCATGAAACTAAGCTAAGGGAGGACAAATACTCAGAGATTGAAGAATAATCAGTAAAACCCCAACAACGAGACCACTCCAAAAGACTACGATGGCATAAAAGCTTTAACTCAACCAATGTCTTCTCTTTGTCCTCAAAGTATAGATGATTTTGTTCCAACCACAATCCACATTAAGTACCCTGGAACCAAGTTCCAAATGTCTGACTTATGCTTCCCATTCCACTGATGCCAGCAAGATAACAAACCCACCACCGAACCTGGGATAGCCCAAAGAATACCAAAGGCTTGAAGCATACAAGTTCATAGGGAATGGGTAACAGGACAATGAAGAAGAAGGTGGTTAACTGACTCCTCATCACTGCAACACATACAACACCTATTAGCCAAAGCGCGTCCCCTTAAGCATTAGATTATCCAAAGTGAGGATCCGAACATGAGCAGTAGACCACAGAAAGAACGCCATGCGCTTAGGGATCTTTGGTTTCCAAACCCCCTTTAAAGGAAGCCAAGAATTCGAAGCACCCCGAATTGCAAGGTAGTAAGACAGAGTGTCAAACTTACCATTCCCTTTAAGCCACTAGTAAAGGGTATTTCTCCTACTACCCTGAGGAATATGAGTTTGGATAAATCGAAGAAGAGAACACGAAGTAGCCAACTCCCAATCTTCAAAAGCTTTATAAACCATTAAATTCTACACTCTAACAGTACCCCCTTCTAGAATCCACAAGACCTCAAAGATGTAGGCATCCTTGACCGCTGAACACACATAGAGCTCAGGATAGAGATCTTTTAGAGTAGCGTCACCAATCCACCTATCATGCCAAAAGTGGATACAAGTGCCTTCCCCCACTACAAAAGACAAATGCTTAGAAAAGCTCTCCCAACCTTCATTAATACTTCTCCATAGGCCACACTCATGGGACCTCCTGCAAACATTAGTGCTCCACCCCCCTTGACCCTTGCCATATTTTGAGGAGATAACACTATGCCATAGGTGGGTAACTTCATGGCCATATTTCCATAGCCACTTCCCTAATAAAGCTTGATTAAATGGCACTACCTTTCTTATCCCCAAACCACCCATCTCAACAGGTGAACACACCTTATCCCATGCCACCAAAGGATTAGCTACATTCATGTGATACATTACAACAAAATAAAAATAAATAAATTACAGGAATATTGGATGAGGCAGAATAGTACCAATTTTACTAGAGATATTTGGTCTAGACAGTATGAAAAGGTAATCCCGATAACCTTCCAACAAAAACAACAAAGCCTTAGGCCCAATTTTTATGGGTTCGGCTATAGATCCTTGACAAGATTAGTTTGGCTCTGCCACATGTATGTAGGGGATGCCCCAAAGAGGATCTGTATTGGATCCATTCATAATAGAGTGGGTAAATTTTAGTTAAGCCATCAACCTACTGCAATCCTCCTTTTAACGTGCTTGTGATTGACTGTGAACACAATATATGGAATTAAGCACAACATAGACGGAGTTCTGTTAACCTTCCAGCATATGCAATTATAATTTGTGGTGACCTTAAAACTTTGGGGATGTAAAATACTGTGATCAGCTTAATACACATGCAGTTGTGTGTGCAATTTGTGATTTATGTGTTACTGCTCAAGAAGGAACATGGTGAGAAAGGTTGTCGTTGAAAGGCCATGATTTGATCATTTTTTATTTAAGACGTGAATACTATATACACTAAAGTATTTTGCTTCATCATCCAATGTGTTTGAATGTGGCCATGGGCATATGCAATAGAATCAATCCCATAGAAAGCTAACTCGACGACATAAGCAACACGTAAATTCCCATTCCTGGTAAAAGTGAGCTTTATGCATTGTGTGCAATCTTTTTTATAAGGCTTGGCTAATTGAGAGTTTTGTGCACTGGCTACGACATATTTTTATTAGCCTTGGCTAAGTGAACATTTCAGATCTCTTTTGTGATATTAGTTCCTGATGCTGCTATGATCTTACTATATATCTAAGTTCATCTTTGGGTATGTATGTTGTATACATTGCAATCTTGAATTAAATTTACATTCTACTCGGTTCCAGGAACAGAAATTTGTAGCACTTTCTTGCTTGATTATTTAATTTGCTCCAGATGTACTCAATGTTGAAGTTTTTAAAGCTTTCTTCTGTGAGCATTAGTTTCTCTTGCATTTTAGTTAAGCTCCATTAACCATTCTCTTTTTCCATTGCACAGGCTGATGGATTTCTAGCAGTTGAAAGAGTAGCAGTTGAAGCTAGTCACCGTGGATTATTATGTGACAAAACAGTTTTCAAATATATCCAAAAATGGTTGGGGGTTGATCAAAGGGTCAGTAAGCATGTGAAATCTTCCAGAGTGGTAGATGCTTCAGATTAGCCCTTGGAAGTATGCCATTCTTTGTGCTTAAAGAGAGATGTTTCACATGTTCATGTATTTGTAAGTAATTGTATATTATCATGATGGGTGAGGCTTAGGTCCAGAGCATGTAGTGCACTGGACTTGTTAAGATGGTGATGTGTGTTCAAAAGTTGACACGTGTTATAATCTCAATGGGTCTAGTGCATCTGGACACTGGATCCAAACCTCACCCTATCATGATAGCATCATAAATTTTCAATTATTAACCTCTTGTATACATCCCGTGTACAAGAGAGTTCTACACTTTCTCAGTTTCTTCTACTTCGAACAATTTTTTTTGTGAATTTGAATGTTTAGCATAGTCATGTAGGAGAATTTATGCCCAAAAGGGAGAAAAAAAGGCACATTAGTCTGTTATCAATTATTTCTTTATGTAAGATGAATGGTTGGAATTTTAGGGTAATCGAGGATATTATAAATAGCAATTTGTGCTCGTTTTCCACTTCATATGTATGTTTTCTTCACCACATCTCGTAGCCCTTGAAATTTCTTAAGGAAATGTAATCCCTCTTGATGGTCCATTTGGATTGAGGAGGAAGGAGGGAGAGTAGAGTAGAGTAGAGTAGAGTAGATTTAGCACAGAATTAGCTTATTTTTAGCTAACTTTACTTTACTCCTCTTCCCTGGCTTTTCCTCAATCCAAAGAGGCCATGAATTGGAAAATAACTTCTCTTATCAAAAGGCAAAGATTTATAAAAGAAGTTCAAGCATTAGAATACATTAGAATAATATGTTATATATGGGAGAAATTACACTTTTTATCATAAACTTTCATCTAATTTATAATGTCCCCCGCATTCTAAATTGGGCGTCATATAGGATGGAAATTGAATGTAATTATAAAATTACCATCGCTTGCATTGAAAAATCATAGTTTCCATTTAATTTTACTCAGTTTTGATGGTAGGAGGTGTTCGTTGAGGAAATCGAGAGTTTTACACTTCTACTTTTTGGGGAAGACCATATAATATGCTGTGGAAGTCATACTTTTTCACCATAATCTTTCACCCAATTTATAATATCTTCCTAAACTATCAATTTGCTTATTGACATTCTAATTTAAAAGAATTGTATCAATGTGTCCTTTATTGTTTGAATTGGACATTAAATGGGACAAAAATTGGGTGTAATTATGAAATTATCTTGTTTGAATTGAAAACCCACAATTTTCATTTAATTTAACTCTCAAATTTGAGTGTATTATTACAATTCTCTCAATTTGGGGTTTGTGGTGGTCCATTCCCATGTTGGGCTTAAACTTCCAATTTATTTGTATTTTGGGTTGGGCATATCCCACAATGGGAGATCCAAAGAGATGAATGGTGGGGTCATTGATGATGTTATGGTAATTCCTCAGGGCTAAACTATCTTAATTTTAGCTCGGCTGTAATAGCTATCATGCAGTTGAGCCCTCTCTTTGAATTTCAAACACGACTTCCTTCTCCCCCAAGATGTGTCTTTTTCACTTCTATTATGTTTTTGTTCCCAATTTTTCCAAACCCTTCTCCTTATCCCTCCCCTCTTATTTATACCCTTCTTTTAGTGGGGTAGTCACGATGAAGGAATATTTGGCATGTCAGTGGGTCCCTCTATATCGTATCCCCTATCACCGAGGATCCACCTTTTGTTGTTGACATGACCTCCTAGAAACTTGTGCCAAACGCTAGATCATAATGCTCGATGGGTGGATTCTCCCAAGGCATTACCTATTCTTGGTATACCTTGGAGACTTCCTTATCTGCTTAGCTAGCTCCACACATTTTGGCTACATGGGCCTGAATTGGCTCGAGGTTATTCCAATGGATGTGGGAATGACAATTCAAGAGTTGGTCTACTATTCTCGGTCTGTATAATAGCCCCCCACAATCCCATTTCCAGATCATGGGAGTGGGATTGTGGTCATGTCCTTAGCACGTGGGAGATTGTGTTTGATGTGATCGTCACTTCTCGGGGACACCAAATGTCAGGTAATAAATGCCTTGGGTTTGACAGCCTACCTTTGTTGCATGTGTTGTGCTAGTTTTCATGATCAGCGATTAAGATTGCCTGACCATTAAGTTACCGAGGTGCACATAGATCAAAGGATAGGAGCTGATGGTAATTTTTCCAGCACAGCATTATTTACCTCCCCAATAAATAGTTCCTAGGGCTCTCTGATTCATTTCTTCCATTTCATTTCTCATTCTTAGCCTTAGATCAGAGCCTCCCAAGTTCTAAGCCTCCTTCTTGAGAACACTCTTCCTCCCGAGAACGTCCCTTTTCCTTGTAAGTTTCCTAACCTTCATTTCTTAGTTCCATATTAGGGTTTGCCCATTTAGTTAACACTTGTGTCGTCATAGAGGCCTTTAAGGCCTGATACCATATTCCTCGAGACGTATTCATTGAAAACTATCCAGAGGGAAATATAGAGGGTCAAACTTCAAAGACTACAGAAGGTAATTTTTATTCCCCTAATGGCTGTCCTAAAGGGTGGGGTTAGGTTCCCTTTAGACCCCTTGTTACTAGGAACATTTAGATTTTATGAACTTAGGCCCAACCAGTGTCTTCCCAACTTTTATAGGGTGGTCAGATGTGTTAGCCAGTTAAATAAGCTCTTAAACCTAAGACTCACCCACCACAACATAAATTTCCTCTGTAACTGTTGTGGTAGTCTTAATTATGGTTACTAACTCAAAGTCCGGGATAGCTAAATAAGGTTGGTATCTTGCCTCTCAGATTCTAATAATAATTCCTAGGAGAATTCATAAAGGTGAGCGGGAACTAGCTTGCTGATGAGCTCACTTGCCTGACTTCTCCTCAGAGGGCAGGTTGGTAACCATATGTGAGACACTACACCCCGGCCCATTTTTTGGTGTTGGGTCAAACCCACGTGAATGGGTGGAGTCGAGTTATTGCCTTTCAAAATAGAGATTCGATTGATTATATTGATGGAAAATAAAACGCTTGTATCGCATACAAAACATATGTAGCGGAAAAAAATAACGAATCTAATTCATTCGTAAATGTTAATATGCACTATGTAAGTGTCAGAATATAGAACAAGAGAGTGTACCTTGGAGCTGTGAATTTCAAAACCGAAGATCAGAAGCACTTGGGAATACTTTCAATCTTCACTCCAATTCCACTAAGGCCCAAGATGTGTGGTCTCTCAATCAGTTTTTCAAAGGGAGAATGTCAAAGTGTCTAACACTTCTTACACCACTTCACAATAGTGTTCTTGTTGTTCTCTACAGAAAATTTTATATGTTTCTCCCTTTGTATCTAACTGATTATCTAATTGGGCTAGCCTTTTAGGTCTTTCCAATTGGGCTTAAGTGTATAGCTTAGAGTGGGACCAAAAGAGACCAATAAGACATTAGCTCTAATGGGCCTTGGGCTTTTCTATCAACTCTTGACAAGTTCAAAGTTACCATTAACTATATTTAATACCACTATAAAAATATAGTTGCACTCTAGCCTTATTTATAAATTATATTCCAAGACTTTATTGTACATGCAATTCCTTCATAAAATATTCGTAGTAATACAAAATCATGAAAGAAGATTGCCACTTTGTAGATTACTACATCTTAATTCCTTGAGTACCCGGTTTAATCCTTTAAAGTTATTCATCATATATTTATGAAATCCAATTCCATAAATATATACTTTAGTAACTCTTTACTAAAGTAGTTAGGCCTAACTTTCTGAATAACCAAACCCATTCAATTTATCTCAAGGGAATATTTTATATCTCCGTTAAGAGATTATGAATTCCATCTTGAGAATATATGTTCCATCAACACTAAATGTGGTTGCCCTACATACTGAAGTTTTGACCGTAACTATATATCTTACTCTTGATATATCAAAGCAACCTACACTTCATGATCAGACCCATTATCCTCTCAGGATTAAGAGTTCATGTAAATATAAGTCATGAGTTTATTATTCATTTGACAGTCATTAGAAGAATAATAAATCTCACAGCGGTCCAGTTCAATATGTCTTAACTCTTATAACATATCAACATATCAACTAGAAATATCCATTTCCATGATCAAGACAAATCATTTTAGCTAATATGTTATAGTCTACGCGGATGAAATGCCCAATTTCATCACCGACTACGAATTACACTTTTGAATTTACAAAGAACTTGTGATTTATATCATTTATGGCTTTTCACATAAATCACATACTATGCATCTCATTGACTATATGATAATGTCCCAATATTTATGTTACCATTATTTTAGATAATAATAAAACAACTTTATTAAACATAACATTAAGTCATACATAATGTTATACATATCATCATACAATAGGATTTAAGGACACTAATCCTAACAATCTCCCACTTGCCCTAAAGACTATTGTGCACTAATCTAACTCCCATCTTCTTCAAATGTGACTCAAAAGTCCTTTGGGGCAAGGCTTTGGTAAAGGGATCCACTAGATTCTTTGCACCATCAATCTTTGCAACAACCACATCTCCACGAGCAACTATGTCTCGAATGATGTGGTACTTCCTTTCTATGTGCTTTCCTTTCTTGTGATTCCTTGGATCTTTGAATTGTGCAACCGCTCCATTATTGTCGCAGAATAATGTAATAGGAACTTGCTCAATTCTCACAATACCAAGATCAGAAAGGAATTTCTTGAGCCAAATAGCCTCCTTTGCTGCTTCAGAAGCAGCAACATATTCAGCTTCTATGGTGGAGTCGGCAATACAAGATTGCTTAACACTCCTCCAACTTATGGCTCCACCTCCCAAGGTGAATACACAACCCGACGTGGATTTTCTGAACTCTAGATCCGATTAAAAATTTGAATCAGTATAGCCAATGGGAATCAAATCCTCACAACGGTAAACAAGCATATAATCTCTCGTTCTCCTTAGATACTTGAGAATATGCTTTACAGCTTGCCAATGTTTTGGTCCTGGATTTGATTGATATTGGCTGACCATGCCAGCTGAATAACAAATATTCGGTCTAGTACAAGCATGGCATACATGAGACATCCTACGACAAAAGCGTAGGGAACTTGTCTCATTATGTTTTCTTCCTATAGAGTCTTAGGCTTTTGGTCATTAGACAGAGGAACTCCATGTCTAAAAGGAAGTAATCCTTTCTTGGAGTTTTACACGCTAAACCGTACCAGAACCTTATCTATATATCCAGCTTGTGACAAGCCTAACATCTTATTCTTTCGATCTTGCCAAAGCTTGATCCCTAGAATATAGTTAGCTTCATCAAAGTCCTTCATATCAAATTGGCTTGACAACCAAACTTCAACCGATGACATTACCCCTACATCATTTTCAATGAGTAGAATATCATCTACATAAAGCACTAAGAACATTACTACTTTGTCTTTATGTCTTTTGTACACACATGGTTCATCAAGATTTTGTTCAAAACCAATTGACTTGATTGCTTAATCAAATCTAATGTTCCATGACCTAGATACTTGCTTAAGTCCATAAATGGACATTTTCAACTTGCATACCATATGCTCTTAGTTCTTTGCTATGAAACCTTCGGGTTGCATCATATAGATTTCCTTTTCAATATTTCTATTAAGAAATGCAGTCTTGACATCCATTTGCCAAATCTCATAATCATAATGAACAGTAATGGATAAGAGAATTCTGATAGATTTAAGCATGGCTACTGGCGAAAAAGTTTCATTATAGTCAGTGCTTTCTTTTTTAGTATACCCTTTCGCCACTAGTCTTGCTTAAAAGGTTTCAACCTTTCCATCTATCCCTCTCTTTCTCTTGTAAACTCATTTGCAACCAACAGGTTTAATGCCGTTAGGCGCCTCTACAAGATCTCAAACTTGATTGGAATACATCGAATCTAATTTAGATTCATAGCTTGGACCCAATACTGTGCATCTATATCATTCATTGTCTCATCATAAGCGTAAGGATCTGATTTAGCCTCTTCTGAGATAGTTTCATAAGTTTCTCCTAAACTTATAAATCTCACAAGAGGCCGAACAATTCTCCCACTACGATGAGGGACCTGTGTACTAGCCATGTCATGAGTAGTATCTTGTGGTGTATCCAATACAATCGCATCATTCCTAGTTTCATCCATTGGCTGTTTAACTATAGGTTTATTCATTTCAGCCAAAACAACTCTACTTCTAGGAGTAAAATTATTCATATAGTCATTTTCCAAGAATTTGGCATTTGTGCTAACAAACACTTTATTATTCTTATGACTATAGAATAAACATCCAACAGTTCCTTCTGGATACCCTACAAAGAAAACAACTTCTGTTTTAGACTGTAACTTGTCAGACTTTCCTTTTAACACATGTGCTGGACAACCCCAAATGTGAACATGTCTCATACTAGGCTTACGCTCACTCCACAACTCTATAGGTGTTTTAAGAACAGACTTCAGAGGTACCAAATTCAGACAATACATTGCAGTATTTAAGGCATATCCCCAAAAAGAAATTGGTAGAGTTGAATAACTCATCATGGATCTAACCATATCTAAAAGAGTCCCATTTCTTCTTTTCGCTACACCATTTTGTTGTGGAGTTCTAGGTGCAGTTAACTAGGATATAATCCCATTTTTAGTCAAGTAATCATTGAAATCCCCAAGAAGGTATTCGCCACCTCGATCAGATCGAATGGCCTTTATGTGTCTACCCAATCGATTTTCAACTTCAGCCTTAAACTCTTTGAACTTTTCAAAAGCTTCAGAATTATGTTTCATTAGGTACGCATAACCAAATCTAGAGTAATCATCTGTAAAAGTAATGAAATACTCATAGCCACCTCTTGCTTGGATTGACATAGGACCACATACATCTAAATGTACTAGTTCTAGCAAATCTTGGACTTTTCTACCTTTTGCATTAAAAGGTCGTTTGGTCATTTTGCCTTCTAAACAAGATTCTCAAACAGGAAATTCATCAAAGTTCATGGGCCTTAAGAGTCCATCTTTGATAAGTCTTTGAATGCTGATTGAATTAATATGACCCAAACGCAAGTGCCAAAGATATGCTTCACTAGTAGAAGGAAACTTTCTCTTTAATTATTTCACATGTGAATTATTATCTAATTTAGAATTATATAATTCATGTTTATCAGGAGTTAAAATATAAAGACCATCAACAATATTGCCAGAACAGATAAACACTTTATCCTTCTTTATTACAACATTGTCTTTAAGGATAATACAATATCCATGTTTACCCAAATAAGGTGTAGAAATTAAATTCTTACGAACATTAGGTACAAACAGACAGTCTTGCAAGATTAAAACTCTATACTCAAAGCACAAATTAACAACACCAACAGCTTCAACCGAAATTCTGCTCCCATCAGCCAAAGTAAGAAATAATTCCCCTTCATTCAGCTTTTTGGTCTCTTAAAACCCCTGCAAAGAATTGCAGATATGATTAGTACAACCTGAATCCACACACCAGGTATCCGTTAGATTCTGTACCAAACATATTTCAAGAAGAAAGGTACTTATCATACCCTTGTTTTTGGCAGCTTTAAACTTTGGACAATTTCTCTTCCAATTTCCTTTCTCACCACAATGGAAACACTTTCCTTTGGTCTTCTTTCCTTTGTCGAAAACCCCTAAGGCAATTTGCTTATCATCTTACTTAGTGAAGTCCTTCTTCTTCTTCTTACCCTTGCCTTTCAACTTAGGTTAAGAAATAGAAGCTTCACCCATATTGGCTTCAACACTAGAAGTACCAAGGATGCCTTCCACCACCACTAACTCATTCATTAATTCAAACAATGAATAAAACTTTTGGTTCATATTATAATTCAGTTTGAATTCCTTGAATGATTCCGGTAATGACTAGAGTATCATATCCACTTGAGATTCTCCATCAATGTCGGCACCTAAAACTTAAAATGTATTCAGATTAGAGATCATTGTAAGACAATGCTCCCTTACTGAAGTACCTTCAGCCATTTTAGTATAATAAATTTGCCTCGTGGTTTCTTACCTTGCAGAACGGCCTTGCTCACCAAACATCTCCTTCAGACTTAACATAATGTCTGAAGTTAGTTCTACATCCTGCATTTGATGCTGTAGAACATTTGAGATAGACGCTAGGATATAGCACTTGGCCATTTCATTGGATTTTTGCCTACGATCATATCGCTATTTTTCCTTAAGAGAAGCATCTAATGAAGGAAAGCTAGGACATGGTTGAGTAAGCACATATTTGTGCTTTTTAGCAGTTAAAACAATGTCCAAATTTCTTTTCCAGTTAACATAGTTGGATTCAGTTAGTTTGTTTTGATTAAGAATAGAAACAAGTGGGCTAAATGATGCCATGTTCACATTTGAAAACAATAAACATGAATATAATAAGTAAACTGGACATTATCAATTTAGCATATAAACATATAATATGGAACCTTAATAAAATCATAACATAATATATGAAACGACAACCCAATCCCATATCCAATATTTTTCAGCATAGAGTGAATATTAAATACTATGATTGATTGAGAACGATTCTCATTATTAGTGCTATCGTGATAACTCTTATCAAACACTAATAATATGCCGTTTTACATTTAGCCTCTAAGTAATAATAGTAAGAACTCAGCATAGAGGAAACTATAATACTTAGTCTAGTGTATACCATTGTCTAGAATCATGTGTAGCCACATTTGATCCCTTTA
Organism: Castanopsis chinensis; assembly: GCA_032878915.1. Taxonomy (NCBI): domain Eukaryota; kingdom Viridiplantae; phylum Streptophyta; class Magnoliopsida; order Fagales; family Fagaceae; genus Castanopsis; species Castanopsis chinensis. The sequence continues at coordinate 2,127,100 of JAVQMG010000102.1, forward strand.
ACAGGCTTATTTTATAGTACTATGATAAAAACACATTCTGCTTGGAATGCAAAGCTCAAGGCTAAGACAAGGTGTTTCATTAAACCACTATGAACTAGGAAATTCAATCTTGTAGGACCATGAAATAAATAGCCTCCGCATGGAATGCTAAGCTCGAGGCAAAGACAAAGTATGTATTTCACACTATTATGAACCAACAATGGAGGCCGTGAGATGCAACCCTTGTATCTCTCTCCCACTTGATATTTTAAATTAAAGGTTTATAGTTTAAAACATGCGAAAAAAAATTACACATAGCCTTGCTCTTTATATATATTAAAAAAAGAAAAAAAACACTTTAAGAAAATTCTGGATTCACTGTCCTCGATTGATTGAGAATGTACCTTGATCGATCGAGAAAAGTTCTAGTTGCTAGATTGATCCTTGACAAATCCTCGATCGGTTGAGAAACATTCCATGAAGCTCGATCGATGCTCGACAGACCCTCAATCAATCGAGAAAACTTCTATCAACTTAATCGATTCTTGACAGATTCTCGATCGATTGAGCATCGCGAATTTCGAATTTTCCAGAATTTTTTAAAAGATAGTTTTTGAACGTTTTCATGAACAAAACAACCATCATATGATACTAATGGACAGTAATTGATATCAAAAATGAATTCCATTGATGCTATAGCCTTAAAGTTTAGTTTAACATACTTAAACTCAAAATTAAACAACATCATAACATCAATATCAGTTTTTATCAAACAATAATTCCAACATGCATGTAGAAAAATAAATTTCTAACAACATGAAATTATTGTTAATAATTCCAAAACTCAAAAAATGTTAAACAGATACAAAACGAAGACCGCTCTGATACCATTTGATGGAAAATAACATGCTTGTATCGCATACAAACATATGCAGTGGAAAAAAATAACAAATCTACTTCATTCGTAAATGTTAACATGCACTATGTTAGTTTCAGAATATAGAACAAGAGAGTGTACCTTAAAGCGGTGAATTTCAAAACCGAAGATCAGATGCACTTGGAAATACTTTCAATCTTCACTCCAATTCCACTAAGGCCCAAGATGTGTGGTTTCTCAATCAGTTTTCCAAAGAGAGAATGTTAAAGTGTCTAACACTTCTTACACTACTTCATAAGGGACCAATAAGACACTAGTTCCAATGGACCTTGGGCTTTTCTGTCAACTCTTGACCAGTCCAAAGTTACCATTAACAATATTTAATACCACTATGAACATATAGTTGCATTATAGACCTTACTTATAAAATATATCCCAAAACTTTATTGTACATGCAACCCTTTCATAAAATATTCGTAGTAATACAAATTCATGAAAGAAGACTGCCACTTTGTAGATTACTATATCTTAATTCCTTGAGTACCCGGTTTAATCCTTTAAGTTATTTATCATATATTTATGAAATCCAATTCCATAAATATATACTTTAGTAACTCTTTACTAAAGTAGTTAGACCTAACTTTCTGAATAACCAAACCCATTAAACTTATCTTAAGAGAATATTTTATATTTCCGTTAAGAGACTATGAATTCCATCTTGAGAATATATGTTCCATCAACGCTAAATGTGGTTGCCCAACATACTGAGGTTTTGACCGTAACTATAGATCTTACTCCTGATATATCAAAGCAATCTACACTTCATGATCAGGTCCATTATCCTCTCAGGATTAAGAGTTCATGTAAGTATAAGTCATGAGTTTATTATTCATTTGACAGTTGTTAGAAGAATAATAAATCTCACAGCGGTCTAGTGCAATATGTCTTAATTCTTAAAGCATATCAACATATCAACTAGAAATCTCTATTTCCATGATCAAGACAAATCATCTTAGCTGATATGTTATAGTCTTCGCAAATGAAATGCCCAATTTCATCACCGACTACGAACTACACTTTTGAGTTTACAAATAACTTGTGATTTATATCTTCTGTGACTTTTAACATAAATCACATACTATGCATCTCATGGGCTATATGATAATGTCCCAATATTCATGTTACCATTATTTTAGATAATAATAAAATAAATTTATTAAATACAACATTAAGTTATACATAATGTTACATATAGCATCATACAATAGGATATAAGGGTACTAATCCCAACATATATTTTCCCCTTTAAATCAAGGGTTTTACAATGGATTTGCCACTTATTTACTTATTAGAAAAAAAAAAAGAAAACCATAATTGAAAAATTCATCATTTTATTAATTTGAAATTGAATTTACATTGATCATAGGAAAAGTGCCTATCTAACTTTCAGCCACGTATAAGTTAAAAAACGATAAATTATATTGTTTCCCAACGCACCGTGTGATAGCCTCTTACTCTCTCAGTATAAAATGAAAAATAACCGGCCAAAAATCTATGGGCATCAACACCGTTAAGCTACATATCTGCCACCATTAGATTGCCAGAACTGGCTCTGGTACTTTTTCCTCTTTTTTTTTTTTTTTTTTTTTTTTTTTTTTTTAAGATTTGGGAATGAAATATATCTTTTTATTGAGTTTTTTTTGTCGGAACTGGCACCGTCACATTTTTTTTTTCTTAGATTTGGGTTTGCAATGTTACTTTTTATTAAATATTTTCATTGTATAGGTTTAGATTTGATTTTGGCTTTGATTTGTTTTTGTTTTGGGTTTTTGGCTTCTCCATGAATTTTTTTTTTCTCAATTTTACGCTATTCTCTCAATTGCACCGTTTTATAGTTTCTCCATGAAATTTCGGGTTTACTTTTGTACTTCCATTTCTAATCTTATCAAAATTGTTGGGATAAGTATAGAATTTAATGTTATGCTGATATTTCTTAAACCTTCCCTGCCAATCTGCTTTGCGCTCTGTTTTGTTTCTTATCCGCAACAGAGTGCAAACCTGCCCACTTAGATTTCGGTCACCAACACAGTTTAGAGTCACAACAAAAAGAGTTCTCAAGGGTTAGGGTTTTGGGGTTTTGAGAGAGAGAGAGGCAGAGAGGGAGAACAACTTACGAGTAGGGTTTGGGGATGCAATTGTGGAATAGTTTGATGATGCAGTTTCCAGATTTAGGTATGAAAGGCTACTTTTAATTATGTTTTTTTGTTGGATAGGTTTAGATTTGATTCATTTTTGTTTTGGGTTTTGCATTCTCTATCAAAATGTTTTTTTTTTCTCAATTTTAAATATGTTTTAGGCTTTTGAAAGACTTGATTTTGATTTAGGCTTACGTTTTTGGTCCAACACCACCCATCACCAGCTCCATTCAATCACAGCCTCAATGGTGATTTTGGTTTAGGGTTATGTTTCTTTGCTCTGTTAGTTGTTTGGCCCCATCACTTCTCTTCAATGGTATATTCGGAAGGTACGCATGATTTTCTTGGAACTTCTCACTTGCACTTTTTATTTATTTATTGTTATTGTTACAAGGATAGATTTTGTAGCTATTTGAATTCAGGGTTGTACATGAACCACTAACAAATGCAGAATCAAGGTTTGATTCGTTGTGGTCCAAACCTTCATTTTTTAGATTTAAATTTTCATTGAACTGCTGCATTACTTTTTACAATTCAACACATATTTTCAATGTTTTCTTAGAATTCATTTGCGCTATTTCTTTCATCTTTCTTTGCTGTAATTTGAAATTGCTACACTTTTTTTTTTTTTTTTAGCAATTAGAAATAATGGCTGCAATTATATGGATTTTCCTCTTTGCAGTTTCACTAAGAATAGTTAGGTATACAAAAGTGCTCACCACAACCAAGAAAGAAAAATAAAAATACATAAACAAATACCAAAGCAGTAGTAAAAGTGTTAAACTTGAAACTAAAATCTTATGAATAGTGGAGCTAAGGAAAATGTTTTGCACAGACAGTGCACCTGTAGAGCAGTAAAAGATAGAGAACACCAGTTACACATCACACGCATGATACAATGCACTTGAAATTCCACTATACATGAATTGGATCTTACCTTCTGTTGTAGGACTTTAAAAGTAGGAAGTTAGGCTACAGTATTTGATGCAACAAGAAAAATAGTTTGCAATCTCTGCTCTAATGGTTAAGAGATGTAATTTTTTGGTTTCACATGCTGTGCAAACCAAAAACTAGCTCAGTTAGATGATTTCATTATTTAGTTTCAACTGAAATTTTAGAACAATGGAAGGACATTCTTATGTACATAAAAAAAAATTGTTCCAATAAATCATTAAGGATGAATTTGAGATGAGAAAAGTTGCATGGATCACTATTATCCATAGAAACATCATGCGAAGTTAAATTAAATTAGAGGGAGTAGATATATCATAGTCTCTAAAGAGAATAATTGCACAGATCACTATTACCCATAGAAATCCTTCGCATGTTAAATCAAATTAAAAGGACAAGAACTATCATAAAACCAAAAAGAACCCCTTTGAACAAATAGATGACTCAATTTTACATTTCTCTAGAGAATGTGAGAAGGGCTACAGTATTTCTAATTGTATCATCTTTAGTGGATGAACAATCCCCATCTCTTCTTCTGCCTAAAGAAAGCAAGAACTTACATAGATATACAAAAATTTCACTACTGTTTCATCTTAGAGGCACCATATCACAATTCATGTAAGCAAGAAGTGAGATCAATGAAGATGTCTTCACTGCAACAAATTATGAGACCACCCATTGGATGATCAAACCTGAATTTTTCCTCAGCCTTACTTAGCAATTCCTTCTTATTGCTTTTTGAATGAGTAGGAGTGTCGAAGAATGTGCTTATTGCAACAGATTAGGCAAACTGATTAGAAAGCATAGGTAAAAAAAAAGGGCAAATTGCAAATTATACCCTTAAAGTTTGGGGGTGATTGGATTTTACACCTTGAAGTTCCAGAATTTGGATTTTACCCCCTGAAGTTTGGTGATGTCTGAATTTTACACCCTGACGTTTCAGAATTTGAATTTCAATCCCTATAGTTTAGGAGTGTTTGGATTCTACTCTCTAAAGTTTTGGAGTTTTTGAATTTTACACCATAAAGTTTCAGAATTTGGGGGTGTAAAATCCAAATACCTTTAAACTTTAGAGGGTAAAATCCAAATTCTGAAACATTAGGGTGTAAAATCAAAGCACCCCAAATTTCGGGGGTTAAAATCCAATTTCTAAAACTTTAGGGTGTAAAATTCAATCACTCCCAAACTTTAGGGGTACAATTTGCAATTTACCCAAAAAAAAAAAAAAAAAGAACAAAAAGGGGAGAATCCTAACATTATATTTTATTACTGTAAACTAAGGTATTAAATTGCTTTAGATAGTGCATAAATTGACCAAAAACCAAAAGCAAAATCATTATGTACAAAATAGAGCATAAAATATTACTTTATGTTAGGACATATGTAGTTAACATATGTCACTATTTTATGTAATTGGCTTATCCTTTGACAAAACGCACTTAGTTGTAATTGGGTAATTTAAGATGTGTTTAACGCTTCAAGAAACAGTGTTTCAAGATCAAGTGTTGAAGTCATCAAGCCTGTCCAAGAAACAAGCTGGAAAGTACAAGTTACTAAAGCTTGACATCCGGTCTCGACACATGCATCTATTGAGCTTTAGAAGCTGTTTCAGCCCCGAGGCTCGACATCTTCCTGACAGATCCTCGACACATTTATCTATCGAGATTTAAAGAAAACAGATTCCAAGTTCTATTTTGATTCCAATCCGTGAATGTGTCTTTGAGACTTCTTTTCTCCTAACCCTAGACATATAAAAGAATTGTTTTAAGGGCTGTCAAAGTGATGCAAGTTGCACAAACATTGAGTAATTCTTGTTCATGTAATTTGTGATCAAAGACAAAGTTCATGCCCTAGCTCATCTTTTGTGAAGAAGTTGTTGTGTATTGTGAACCGTAGGGTTTTGTAACCAAGAATCTTCGTGATCTTCATCGTGTGGATGATTTGAAGAACTTTGCAGCCAACAACTCTCTCTCTATTTGGTGAATTGAAGTCGCGTACTCGGATCCGCACAATTGGTTAGTCACGTACTCGGAGCCGTGCAATAAGAGGAGAAACTATTACTACAGAACAAGTCTAATTAGGTATTGGGGTAAATGTTCAACTGTAGGTTGGTAAGGTACTCAGATTCCTTGCTTGTAATTGCTTGTTGTGATAATAGTGGAGTTTCGGGAGTGGTGATCTTAAATCACCCGGTGGGGTTTTTGCCGTCAAGTTTTCCCCATTCGTAAACATATCATTGTTTCTTTTATTTTTCGCTGCATACTTTAGTTATTGGTGATTTGTTTGTGTTGCCACGTGAATTTGCATGTTAACTTGGTTAATTAAAAACTTGGCTAATTAATCAATTTAATTAATCACAAGGGATTAATACGTTTGTGGCCTGTCAAGTGGTATCAGAGCAGGCACACTCTGATTAGGGTTTAATTATTGTTGTGTGATCCACTGACCCCTGTTGTCATGGATAGAGTCCAATCTTTTATTATACCTCCATTGTTTGATGGCACTAACTATGCATACTAGAAAGTACGCAAGAGAGCTTTTTTGTAGTCATTAGATGAGAAGGTATGGCAAGCTGTAGAGATCGGCTGGACCAAGCCTATAGAAGTGCCGACTGATTGGGATGATGCCAAGATCAAGGCGGCAAATTTCAACAGCAAAGCATTGAATGCCCTATTCAATGCGGTCACCAATGAGGAGTTCAAGAAAATTTCCTCCACAGAAATTGCTAAGGAAGCATGGACCATTCTTCAGACAACCTATAAGGGAACCAAGGCTGTCAAGGATTCGAAGCTACAGAGGCTCACTACAAGCTTCGAAGAAATTAAGATGGAGGAGGATGAGTCATTTGATGAGTTCTATGCAAAGCTCAAAGACATAGTGAACTCAGCTTTCAATCTTGGGGAAACCATCCCTGAACCCAAGATAGTAAGGAAAGTGCTCAGATCTTTGCTTGAGAGATTCCATGCTAAGATCACAGTAATAGAGGAATCAAAAGATATTGACAGGATTCCTCTGACTGAGCTGGTTGGAAATCTACAAACCTACGAGCTAGGGCTAACAAGGATGGGCAAATCAAGCAAGGGAAAGAGCATGGCACTAAAGGCCAAGAGCAGTGATACAGATGTTTCTTCAGACGATGAAGATTCTAAAATGAAGTCCTACATTACCAAGCAATTTAAGAAATTCATAAAGAATGCCAATGGTAAAGGATTCAACAAGGACCGTAGGCAATGCAGTTCTTCTCAGTTCAAGAACACAGATAAAGGGAAGAAGGATGCCAAGGATGGCGGTCAGTACACTGTTCCCTCTAGACCGAAATGCTTTGGGTGTCAAGGCTTCAGACACATGAAACAAGAGTGTCCAACGTACCTTAGGAGCATTGGGAAGAGCAAGGCACTTGCTGCTACCTTATGCGACACAGAGCCCGAGGATGATTCCGAAAATGAAGATGATGGAATCTTGAATGCCTTCACTGCCACTGTTAATCCTTCTGATGGGATTACTGAAGAAGTAGATGAAGAAAAGGAATTAGTAGATGCCAAGTTTGAAACTATGGATAATCAAGATGATATCCATACCGTCTATGAGAAATTGTACAAGCTTTCTGAGAAGCATGAGAAACTCTATAGGCTGGCTACCAAGAAGCTTAGTGATGTGGAACTTGACCGTGAGGAGCTTTCCACTAAGGTTGATGAAGCAAATCAGACCATTGGAGCACTGAGGTTCGAGAACAATTTCTTGGCTGAGAAGACCAAGAAGCTTGAAGCGGAGCTATTTCAAGTTAGAGCATAATTGGAGAGGACATCAAGTGCAAAGCTGGATGAGATGCTAAGTGTTCAGAAATCTTCTTCGGGTCGTACTGTATTGGGGTATGAATTCTCTCTCTATAATACTCCTTCTGCTAGTACTACTATTTTTGTTCCTCCTACTAATAACATTAAAATTGAGGATAAAAATGTTAAAACTGTATTAGCTAGTGAGAACTTAGACAAGAGCAAGTCTATCCTAGAAGCACCCCCTAAGCTTGAGAAAAGGGAAACTAGAAACTCTAGGACTAAGAAGACTATCTCTCAAAATCCCTAACAGAAGAAGCAGCATCTCTGTTATCATTGTGGTGTTGCCGGTCATACTCGACTAAATTGCTACAAGTGACTAGCCACTCAACAAAGCAATAGCATGATAGCATCTGGGAACCAAAATCAGCTTCAGACCTCTCTTGCTCCTCTTGGAGACATTCTCAAACCCCTCATGTTCCTTTCAAACTTGAACGGGTTAAACTCTTCCCCCTCATCACCGGTTCAAGAGTTGACAAAAAGGAAAGGTTCTTCCATGGTATGGAAGGAAAAAGGGCTCTAAGTGATTTTGTTCACTTCTTCTTATCTCTCCCCGTTTTACGGTTTTGCATTTCTTGTGTGTTCCTTTACTGTTTTGAGTCAGTCTATTTTTATGCATTGTTTTGCTTTCTTTAACATGTTTGTGTTTTTGTGTTTTCAGTTTTGTGTTTTATTTTTGCTTTTCTGATAAAAATAAAAAAAAATTGAAAAATTGAAAAATAAAAAAATAGTGTGTGTTTGTGTATATTGGTTTTTGTGAACCTTAAAATGGCCATTGAAACAGAGTTTTCTAAACTTTGTATTACCTGTAACTTAGATGAGCATTTTTATGCAAAATTAAGCAAGTGAGCTTTGTAGCTTTTTGTTTGTGATGAGTAAGGTTAAGTGATCTCTTGTACTTAACACTCATATCACTCTGTTTGACGAGTAGGACTAGAAAATCCTAAGAGAAAGGCATAAATAACCATCTCACCACTGTCACTCGCCAATCATGATATGACATCTGTATGCTTCGGCATAGCAAAAGTGCAATGTCAAAAGTTTAACATAATTGGGTTTTTCTTTTCTTTCTCTTATATGTCCATGCATGATATGCTTAATAAAAGAAAATATGCAAAGAAATAAAAGCAAAAAGATTAAAATGCTTTAAAACATGGTTGCAAGCGTGTTTTCTAGGAGATGTGGGAGTTATAGGATGTACCTCGAAGGTGATAGTCCCCATCAAATAGTTATGATTGTGTGTGAGTTAAATTGATTATCTCATATCTCAAATCATCATAAATTTGAGATACTTATACAATCTTGCGATGTTTTCACACACAACACGCAATATTCTTTGCTATTCTTGATACATGTGCAGGTACAATGTGATTTGGCTATCACAAGGTTTACATGCGTTAATGTATGCTTACTAAACTATCTTAACTCATTTTTGAAATATAAAATTGGTTAGACTTGTTTAGTGTGTGCGTGCGTGTTTTGGGATACATGTGCTTTAAATTGTTGTTGAGAGATGATTTTGAAAGCTTAATGTGTTGCTTGGATCATTGGTTGAGTTGCATGCGTGATTGCATTCATGTCTATGTTTTTCCTCTCTTTAAAAACTGTTTTTAAGGCATCTCGACACCTTCTCGACACCTAGCTATCTGTCGAGCTTCTTAGTCTTTTTCCAATCGTAGTCTCGACACATTCTCGACACCTGGTGGATTGATCGAGAAACATTCTGTCTGCTCGATAGATTCTCGACAGCTTCCGAATCAATTGAGATTCTTAAGTGGTTGATCCTTCTTTCTCGACACATGTTCTCAATAGATTGATCTGTCGAAGTTCTTTTTCTCGATACCTACCTCGATTGTTGTCTCGACACTTCTCGATACCTGTATCTATCGAGAATTACTGAAGGACTATATATGTGTCTGTCACGATTTTTTCTCTCATTTCGCTCGATCTCTCTCTCTCGGTACTTTGTGTTTTTCTCTCCCAAAACCTCTCTCACTCACTCCAAACCCCTTCCTAAGGATTCTTCAAGCTTTTATCAAGATCTTCCTCACTTGGTAAGCTTCAATCCTCTCATTCTTCATGCATTTCATGTTTAAAAACCTAGGTTTTGAGGTTTTTGTAAATTTTTGGGGTTTTTCAAAATTGTTGAGGGTTTAATGAAATTTTTGGGTTGGTTTTATAGATATGATCATTAAAACTATATGCATTGCATCACATTAGCATTCTAACAGTATTTTCATGCATATAGATGTGTGCAAACTTGTTGTGTGCTAGTAGGATTGGATTGGGCTGAGCCCATGATGTTTTTATATTGCATGTCACATGTTCATGCATTTCCAATGCATACGTTCTATCTTTTCAATATTTCTCTTCCTATATTGAACTGTTTGGGACTTTTCTGTGTGTTTCTCTCTTTCTCCCTCTCTCTATGTTTGCGTTAGTAGTGTCTATGGCACCTAAGCGTAAATCCATTCCGTCCTAGAACCCTCTGCATTCTAAGGGATCTTCTTCTTCTGATTCCACTTCTTTGTCTATCCGGTTCCGTGATGAGAAAGCCCAAAAGGGCTTCTCGGAGAACTTCTCTAAATGAGGTGTTCATTCGGAACGCCACGTTGTCCTCGCAGACTTTGCCGATTGTGGACGACTAAATTTCTCGGTTGGAAATAAGTCAAACGAGTAAAATAGTTCCGCAAATACGAATTTGTATTGATGAATGTGTGGTACAATTCTCTGTAATTACAAAGAGTGATCCTCTGATTCGATCTCCTTAAAAGATTTGTGATATGATTTTGATTTGAACACAAAATATCCTTCAATTTGGCTGAAGGATGGATCGAAGATTTTTGAAACGGAATTACAATGAATTTCTGGCTATGAGCTTGTTAGAAATCCTTCGTTCTTCACGTTCTTCGTGTTCTTCGTGTGTTCTTCTTTTTCGAAAGTTTGTGGTGGAAGTTCTTCGGGGCTTTGGAGGCTTGAATCCGTAGAGCTTCACTGATTTGTGGTTTATGAGGTTTCTGGAGGCTTTTGAGCTTGATTCCAGTGACCTTTGAGATTTAGGAGGATGATTTAGCTTCAAATGTTCTTCGTATTCGAAGGTTTGTGGTGGAAGGTCTTTAGGGTTTCAGAGGCTTGAATCCGTAGAGCTTCGCTGATTTATGGTTTATGAGGTTTCTGGAGGCTTTTGAGCTTGATTCCAGTGACCTTCGAGATCTAGGAGGATGATTTGGATGATTCCTCTTCGAATGTTCTTTATATTTGAAGGTTTGTGTTGGAAGTTCTTCGGGGCTTTGGAGGCTTGAATCCGTAGAGCTTTGTTGATTTGTGGTTTATGAGGTTTTTAGAGGCTTTTGAGTTTGATTCCAGTGACTTTTGAGATCTAGGAGGATGATTTGGATGATTTGGCTTCGAATGTTCTTCGTATTCGAAGGTCGAAGTTCTTGAAGTTCTTGGAGGCTTTAGGGCTTGATTCCAGCAGAGCTTCAATACTTCTTTGTTGTTGTTTGTGCTCTAGATGGCTTGGTGTCCTCCTCTAGATGTCTTCAGATCTTTTCCTCCTTCTGGATCCCTCCAAATGCTTTAGGAAGGCTTCTATTTATAGGAGTTTAGTGGTAGGTGAGCGACATGTGGCGGAGCCTGATTGGTGACACATGTCACAGCTTGATTGGTCTGCTTGTGTCATCACTTACACAGTAGGATTGCTTGGGTCATCGCTTACACAGCCGGATTTACTTGCATCATCGCTTACACGTGTCTCTATGTGATTAGCATTTTGCATGCTTTTCATGTTTTTACTTTGATGGAATTTGGCAAATTTCGAGTAGCAGTATGTGATGCTTTGTAATTTACCATGCTTTGTGGACTTGGTGGCATGACGTGTCGGCTTGTGATAGGCCAAAAATTTTCCCTCTCTACACCGACACTGACCTACCTGATGTCATTCATAGTCGGGCTTGGGAGTCACTGTGTGACGTCCTGGTCACTTGTCCTCTCGTGTTGATACAAGAGTTTTACTCCAACATCCACGAGATTGATTCTTCAGTATCTCTCTTCTATTCTAGCGTTCGAGGTACGCCCTTTGCTGTTACTCCAGAGCTGGTCTTTGAGGTTCTTCACGTTTTGAGGGTGGATCATCCTGTTTACCCCGGATGTGAGCGTCTATGGACTGTGTCCAAAGACGAGATGATCTCTGCATTCTGTGAGCGCCCTTTCGCTTGGGGAGATCATCAGTACACACCATGTAGGCCTTTTGCTAAAGGTCTTCGTTTCCTTAACATGGTGATGACTTTTGTTTTGCATCCACTATCTCACTACAACTCTATCACAGAGCCTCGTGCTCGATTTTTGTTGTCTCTTCTAGAGCATCTCACTATAGACTTTCCTTCATACTTTATCTTTTCTATCATAGATGTCTATAGAGATACGGCCACTCGTGATAAGCTCATTTTTCCTTCCGCTATCACGAGGATTCTTCGCCGTTTTTCCATCCCCTTTTCGTCGTCCGATCTGTTTCATGTCATGTCTGGCATAGATGCCGTTGCCATAAAACGTAGTGAGGCATAGTTCAGATCGCGACAGTCGGATACTGCTACTCCTTCCTCCCGTCCGACTACATCCAGATCTGCTCGAGCGCCATCTGCTCCTTCTTCTTCCTCGAGCGACCTCACTCTTGGAGACATCATGGCCGAGCTTCAGTGTATGGATGCTCGCCTCGATACACTCTCCATGGAGTTGTATTAGGTGAATGTTCGTGTTGGTTGCATTGCCAGGCGACAGGCAACCTTGGGCGGCTTTGCTTCTGAGACTTCTCCTCTACCACCTCATGTTGCTTCTGAGACTGAGGATGATGATGATGGTGATAATGATGATGCTTTTGATGATGATGATGGAGATCCGAGCTCTTTTGATGAGATGTCTTCTTGGCACTCTACCCTTTGTCCCTCATGACAAAAAGGGGGAGTAGTTTTGGTCAATAAGAGTAGTCATCCTTAGGGGGAGAGCTAGTATAGGAAATTTTTTTTGATAGGGGGAGTGTTGATATTAGGGATGTAGTGAGGATCACATGTATTTCTTTTCTTTTCTATCTTTTTAGAGATACATTAATCGTGTATTTATTGACATACATTGTGATTATTTTCTTGATATATATATGTTGTTGTATGTTTCTTTCATCTATCTTTCCATGTGTTGTTTCTTTTCTGTCTTTATACACATGTTTCTTTTACTTGTATGCAATCTATTATTTCTGCTTCACACAAAGATGCCTTGATGTATTTTGTTTAAAAGTGTTTCAGAAATACAGGTTGTCAAAGTCTACTTGCCATAAACTCTCTTCTTGCAAAATTTTTCAAGAGTTTGTGTTAGGATAGATTTTATTGTATTTAACAAGTGAATATGAGTTGAGTGATTTATGACTTCTCTCATATCTTCATTTGTTTGTTGTGGTTTTGTCACGGATTGCCAAAGGGGGAGATTATTAGGACATATGTAGTTGACATATGTCACTATTTTATGTTATTGGCTTATCCTTTGACAAAACACACTTTACTTGTAATTGGGTAGATTTAGGATGTGTTTAATGCTTCAAGAAACAGTGTTTCAAGATCAAGTGTTGAAGTCATCAAGTCTGTCCAAGAAACAAGCTGGAAAGTGCAAGTTACTAAAGCTCGACACCTGGTCTCAACACATGCATCTATCGAGCTTTAGAAGCTGTTTCAGCCTCGAGACTCGACAGCTTCCTGATAGATCCTCGACACCTCTATCTGTCGAGATTTAAAGAAAACAGATTCCAAGTTCTGTTTTGATTCCAATCTGTGAATGTGTCTTTGGGACTTCTTTTCTCCTAACCCTAGACATATAAAAGGATTGTTTTAAGGGCCGTTAAAGTGATGCAAGTTGCACAAGCATTGAGTAATTCTTGTTCATGTAATTTGTGATTAAAGACAAAGTTCATGCCCTAGTTCATCTTTTGTGAAGAAGTTGCTGTGTATTGTGCACCGTAGGGTTTTGTAACCAAGCATCTTCTTGATCTTCATCATGTGGATGATTTGAAAAACTTTACAGCCAACAACTCTCTCTCTAGTTGGTGAATTGAAGTCGCGTACTCGGATCCACGCAATTGATTAGTCACGTACTCGGAGCCGTGCATCAAGAGGAGAAACTGTTACTATAGAACAAGTCCAATTGGGTATTGGGATAAGGGTTCAACTGTAGGTTGGTAAGGTACTCAGATTCCTTGCTTGTAATCACTTGTTGTGATAATAGTGGAGTTTCGGGAGTGGTGACCTTAAATCACCCGGTGGGGTTTTTGCCGTCAGGTTTTTCCCATTCATAAACAAATCACCGTGTCTTTTATTTTTCGCTGCATACTTTAGTTATTGGTGATTTATTTGTGTTGCCACATGAATTTGCATGTTAACTTGGTTAATTAAGAACTTGGCTAATTAATCAATTTAATTAATCACAAGGGGTCAATATGTTTGTGGCCTGTCACTTTATGTTGTTAAATTTGAGTTTGGTATTGATTCAAAATTTGTAATATTTCATTTATATAAAATTGCCATGTTTTTTGAATTTTAGATAATTATAATTAATTATATGACACGCAATCACATGTTTTATACGATCTCAGTTTCTAACACCTCATTTATATTGACTCTTATCAAGAATTCTATATTTATAATGACATATTTTTCCTCACATGTTAATTCAGATTAGTCGTCCCTGGCATATAAGACTTTTTGCTACTATTTGAGAAGAACTGTTAAATTAAATGGAAAGCTTAGGAAAGCCTAATTTTCCTTTGTAGCTATTATTTAGTTTATAACTCTTTGTCCTTTGTTAATGCCTGATTAAAAAAAAAAATTAAAACTAAAATAGTTTTAAAGATTATCAAATATGGACTCTTTGATTCTAAAAATAAAAGCTAAAACTTATTTTTTTTCCTTCACCATGATATGATAGCAAAAAGAAAAAAAGAAGAAGAAAGGAAAATGCAATAGAAGCACACCTAAAAAGACGAAAGCTAATGTTTGAGAAACGATCCAAAAGAAAATGGCATGAAAGAAAAAATATTTTACAAAATAAACTTACCCAAGCTAGGAAATTCAGGGGAATGGTCATTGTTGAAAAGAAAAAAAAAAAAAAAAGGAGGGATAGAATGACATTAACTCATTACTGCTCTTTGTTGCATTCATCTGGTACAAGTATGAACTTTATGCATCAAGAGGTTCGCTTTTCTTGCTGCCATTGTACTTATTAGTTCTTTAAACATTCTTTTTAAAAAATTTGAAAATAAAACTTTCAATTCACATTTGATTATCAGATATCAATGTTGACATGGGCCATTCCTTTGGAGAAACTAGGTTGAACGTAAGTACAGATGATACTTTGGTAGAAGATGGGTCCAATTGCTGTGCTGCTCATCAAGGAATCCATGAATAAGAAAATGAGTGGTTGTGAAGAATTTCCAAGTAAATGACTTGACTTAAATTCACAAGAAAAAAAAAAAAAAACTTGACTTCCATTTTTGTTCATGTTATTAATGTTCTTCCCATATTTTAAAATTCATATAGGAAAATTGATGAACCTTGGAATTTTGGCCCACCTTATGTATGTGTGTATTGAGGTTCAATTTTATGGAATGAAGAGAGAAAAGTAAAATCTAAGAGGCCTGGGAACTCAAAATTCTCTCCCTGTTGTATCTATTTAATTGTTAGTCTCCATCTTTCATACTATTGAATACTTTATTTTGTAGAGTTATTTTGGAAATCCGTGCATCCATCTAAATTTCATTAATTTTTGAATATAGGCTCAGTTTTTGTTTTTCCTATTAAATAGGTAGTGTTGTACTCAAAGTTGTTGGTTTGTAAGTGAATGGTTTGATTAAAGTGCTAATTTGAAGATTTTATTGATTAAGGTAGATCAAGATCTTTTCTTCATATTTATGTGTGGGTAGACTCACTACATGAATTTGAGTGTGTGTTTGCTGAATTAGCAACATGTGGAGGATTTTTTTATATTATTTTTAAACTGTATTTGAACAATGGTAATTTACACAATCTATTTAGTGAACATTTTTTATAACATGGGTTTTTTTTTTTCTTTTCTTACATGCTTGCTTTTTGTTTCCTTTAAAAGGTTGGATGGAATGCCATGTTGTCTTTGGCAAGATGCTATATGGGATGCATAGAAGAATATATTTAGCTACTGTTTTGGGATGTTATTCTATTTGGTCAAAGAGAACTTTTAAATCCTCTATTATTGTTGACATTCGCAGATTGTACATATTTGTTTTACTGTGGTTAAAGAAAGGTTAATTGATGCATTTTCTTAAAGATTATTATTATTGTAGATGTTTAAATGAAGCAAGCATGAACACTAACTGAACCCTACTGAATTTTTATACATAGTCTCTAATTTCAATGCTTTCTCTATTGTACATTTTTCCTTATATGTGGATCAGATATGCCAATTAAGGAGTGGTTAATCGTATTGCTAACATATACCTTATAAGATTTCCAATTGAAAATCAACATTATAAAGAAAGTTTGACTATGATGAGAACTGTTTGGTACTTATTTTTTCTAGCTATGATCACACATGTTTGGATTGTGGGTCATCTTTGTTTACGATAGGTTTCATTCCTTCACAACGCATGTATCATGTAAAATATTTTTTTACATCATTTTACAGTTGTGAGCAAATTTAAGATGATGGAAATATGCATGTAAGCAGCGGAAAATTAACGGATCTACTTCATTCGTAATTGATAACATGTACTATGTAAATTTCAGAATTCAAGAACAAGAGAGTGTACCATCGTGCGGCGAAATTCAAAAACAAGAATCAAAAGTACTCGGGAATACTTTCAATCTTCACTCTAATTCCACTTTTCACTTTGTAAATTACTACATCTTATCCTTGAGTACCCAGTTTAATCCTTTAAAGTTATTCATCATATATTTATGAAATCCAATTTCATAAATATATACTTTAGTAACTTCTTAAACTTATCTTAAAGGAATATTTTATATCTCTGTTAAGAGACTATGAATTCCATCTTGAGAATATATGTTCCATCAACACTAAATGTGGCTGCCCAACATACTAAGGTTTTGACATTTACTTTACATCTCACTCCCGATACATCAAAGCAACCTACATTTCATGATCAGGTCCATTATCCTCTCAAGATTAAGAGTTCATGTAAATAGAAGTCGTGAGATTTATTATTCATTTGACAGTCGTTAGAAGAATAATAAATCTCACAGCGGTCTAGTTCAATATGTCTTAACTCTTAAAACATATCAACATATTAAATAGAATTCTACACTTCCATGATCAAGACAAATCATCTTAGTTGATATGTTATAGTCTTCGCAAATGAAATGTCCAATTTCATCACCGACTACGAACTATAATTCTGAGTTTACAAAGAACTTGTGATTTATATCTTTTGTGACTTTTCACATAAATCACATACTATGCATCTCATGGACTATTTGATAATGTCTAATATTCATGTTACCATTATTTTAGATTAGAATAAAACAACTTTATTAATACAACATTAAGTCATACATAATGTCATATATAGCATCATACAATAGGATTTAAGGGCACTAAACCTAACATATGACTCCAACGATATTGAAATTCTTAAGATATCCTATAATGCCAAAGTAGGTATCTTAATTCTTTAATTTTTATGTGGTAGTTCTAAATAAGTTGGCTTCCTGTCAAAATGATTGGATATGTAATTTTATGGTTGTGTTTTTTCTTTAATTCCTTCATAAAGATAATGTTCAGTTTTATTTTTATTGTCCAAGCATATATACTCTATTTTGTGACTTCATTATTCCACTCTAAATATGAATGGGAATATTTAATTAAATAGTTAAAATTGAGTTTGGTGTTAAAAAAAGTTCAAATGTGTTTTTACAGTTCATTTGTTTAAACACAACAAGCTTTTCTGGATTTTAGATAATTATAATTGTTAAGCTGGTATACATACAGTAAATGAAATTTAGTTTCTAAAGCCTCATCCATTCTAAATGCCTTTTTTTTTTCCCACATGTTTTTGTAAAAGCATAAAGGCAGATGAGAAAGATTATGATTTCTACAAAACGTATAAAGGGTCATTCATTGTAGTAGTAACTTAAGCTGTTGTGAAAATTTATAAAGGTAACATTTCACTGAAATAGAAGACTTGGAATGGAACTTAGAGACAAAGGTATCAATTGTACTTATACAACTTAAAAAAATTTATATTAACCTTAACGTTTCTTTAAAAAATTTCTTTTATATTGCAACACATATTGGTAACATGCAAAGTCAAGATTTTTAATGACAACAACATAAATATAGGGTATTATATTGCATGTCTTATATGAAAGACAAAGGCCAAACCTATCGAAGGATTTTTATGGTGAGTGTTGTAAAGCTGACCCTAAATCATAAAATGACCCTGCGCATTGCGTGGGTTAAACACTAGTACTATATATAAAAGCAGAAGCCTTTAAGGAGGTGCTGCCATGTTAGGAAAAAAGCCCATCTAAAATGCAGACATGTATAAGTTAAAAAGTGATACATTATATTGTTTCCTAACGTTAACACATCATGTGATAGCCTTTCACTCTCACAGTATAAAAGGAAAAATTACCGGCCAAAATACAATTAAAAGGCTTGCAATACTTAAAAAAAAAAAAAACGCTGGATATAGAGAGAGTTCTCCGTTCCCTCTCCGCTGTAAGCACATATCAAAAGAAAAATCTATGGGCATCAACACTGTTAGGCTACATATCTGCCACCATTAGATCGTCAGAATCGACTCCGATACGTTTCCTCCATTTTTTTTTTTTAGATTTGGGTATAAAATATTACTTTTTATTGATTTTTTGTTGGATTTGTTTAGATTCCATTATGTTTTAGGCTTTTGGGTTCTCCATTAAACTATTTGTTTTCTCAAATTTTGTATTTCTTTTCCTATTTTGGATTATAGAAATCACTAAGCCTTTCCCTGTTTTTTGATATTTGTGTTCATTTTAATTTTCTCTGGGGTTTGATTTGGAAAACCGGTTTTGCTGTTAATTCATCACCAACAGCAAAACTTTTAACCCTATGGAAAAATATATGGGTTTAGTAGAAGGTAGGCATGGTTTTTTTTTTCCCCTATTCATTTACCGTTTCAAATTGTATAAAACTATAGGATTGAATGTTACATTGATATCTCTTTCTTCTTTTTCAATCTTATTTTAGGTTTTTTTTTGGTCCGAACCACATGCACGCAGGGATACAGTCTAGAAGGCACAGAGAGAGAGAGAGGCCACATACCCATTACCCCATAATCGAAAAAGTTATTCTTTTTTTATAGTTTTATTTTTCTTTTTTAAATTTGGGGATAGAATATGATTTAGGTTTGAATTTCTTGGTTCGATTGGTTTAGAATTATGTTTAGTTATCGGCCATGTAGGAAAAATACCCACTTTAAAAACAAATGCACGTGAAACAAACTTGAAACGCCATACAAAGAAAAACAATACATCTATTTGGACCCAAAGAAAAACTATGTATCTGTGATATGACTGTATTTGTTAGGACTAGTGTCCTTAAATCCTTTTGTATGATGTTATGTATGATATCATGTATGAAATTATGTATGACATGATGTATGACTTAATATTGTGATTGATAAAGTTGTTTTATTATTATCTAAAATAATGGTAACATGAATATGGGACATGAGCATATAGTCCATGAGATGCATAGTATGTAATTAATATGAAAAGTCACCGAAGATATAAATCACAAGTTCTTTGTGAACTCGGAGTTGTAGTTCGTAGTCGGTGATGAAATTGAGCATTTCATCTGCGAAGACTATAACATATTAACTAAGATGATTTGTCTTGATCATGGAAGTGTAGACTTTAAGTTGGTGTGTTGATATATTTTAAGAGTTAAGACAAATTAAACTGGACCGCTGTGAGATTTATTATTTTCCTAACGACTATCAAATGAATAATAAATCTCACGACTTCTATTTACATGAACTCTTAATCCTGAAAGGATAATGGACCTGATCATGAAGTGTAGGTTGCTTTGATATATCAGGAGTGAGATCTAAAGTAACGGTCAAAACCTCAATATGTTGGGCAGCCACATTTAGTGTTGATGGAACATATATTCTTAAGATGGAATTCATAATCTCTTAATGGAGATATAAAATATTCCGTTGAGATCAGTTTAATGGGTTCAATTATTTAGAGAGTTAGGCCTAACCACTTTGGTAAGAAATTACTAAAGTATATATTTATGAAATTGGATTTCATAAATATATGATGAATAACTTTAAAGGATTAAACTGAGTACTCAAGAATAAGATGTAGTAATTTACAAAGTGGCAGTCCACATTCATGACTTTATATTACTACGAATGTTTTATGAAGGGTTTGCATGTATAATAAAGTCCTGAGATATAATTTATAAGTAAGGCCTAGAGTGCACTATATTTATATAGTGGTATTAAATATAGTTAATAGTAACTTTGGACTTTTCAAGAGTTGACAGAAAAGCCCAGAGCCCATTAGAGCTAGTGTTTTATTTGTCCTTTTTGGTCCCACTCCAAGCCACATATTAAAGCCGAATTGGAAAGGCCCAAAAGGCTAGCCCAATTAGATAATTAGTTATAAGAAGAGAAAAATACAGTATTTTAATGAAGTATGAAAAAGAGAGACATCATTGTGAAATGGTGTGTACACTTTTGTTCTTAATTTCTGAAATTTATATAGTATATGTTATCAATTGCGAATGAAGTAGATTCGTTAATTTTCCGCTGCGTATGTTTTGTATGGATACAAATATGTATATTTCCATTAGTATTTCTGCTGCTGCATATTTAGCTTCTGCAGAATAGGTTCAGGATTTTCTGCATAATTTGTGCTTACGGGGGGGGGGTTGAGTTTAATATTTGTTACTGTTTCTGTAATGTATGTACATGGGTGCATTTTTGCTGCAGCATGTTCTGTTTTCTGCAAAAAAAATTTAGGATTTTCTGCATAATTTGTTCTTACAGGGGGGTTGAGTGTAATATTTGTTGCTTTTTCTACGATGTATGTCCATGGCTGTATTTCTATTGCTGCATATATTGTTTCTTGCAGAACAGGTTTAGGATTTTCTGCATAATCTGTGCTTACTAGTGGTAATTGTAATATTTGTTGCTGTTTTTGTATTGAATGTCCATGGGCTGTATTTATTTTCCTCTACAATAAAATGAAAGGTATGATAGCATAAATTTTCCTCTTTATTTCATTGTTTAATGAAATCTATTTTCCATTTGCAATTGCTTTGATTTAGAACAAAAATTCCCTTAACAGCAACACAAATAAGACTATAGGTGCAAACGTTTTATGGGAAAAGAAAATCTTAAAAAAAGAGATTTTAAGAACTTAACTAGAACTTAAAATAAATGGGTACATTCATGGTTTTACTTTTAAGGTAGAAAATGTTGGAGGAATTGTTGTCAAGAGAAAGGAACGAATTGAACAAATGGGAAGTAAAACCTAATTCCATAAGACATGACAAAGAACAAAAAATACCAAAAAAAAAAAAAAAAACAAAATGAAGATTAACAAATTAACACAGTCATAGACTATTATTTTCAAATTAATCATATGGGCCAACATCAAAATGGAGATTATCTATTATGTGACTAATTAGTTAAGGCGTGGGAAGAGTACCAAAAATTAAAATGAAAACTTAGTAGGAAATGAAAGATGAGCTAGTTGGTGGCATTTAAGGGCCTTGACAGCCCTTCTCTTTAACTTATAGCTTTTTTTTTGACAAAATTTAGTTGACTGTAGATTTAATTTTTAATTCTTTTGCTAAATGTTTTCTAATTGCAGATTTTTTTTTGATAGGATATGACCGCAGATTAATCATGAATAAATGTGCCATTTTATTGGGTTTAGGAATTGACATAGACAAAGAAAAATCTGCCACCATCAGAGAGACAGACCGTGTACCCATAACTGGTAAAGTTATTGTCTTCCTTTTTTACTTTTTCCCCCGAAACTACACACATACATCTCCTTCCATTAGAGAGCAATAGGGAGATTGAATAAGTTTGATTTTATTAATTTGATTTTGATTGTCAATTTGTCATATACATGCTGCTACAATTATTGTTTCTTCATGTCTTATTGTTATTTTCTTTAATGCATGTTTTGTCTGATGTTAGGATTAAATTATAGGAAAAATTAATTGTGTTAAGTTCTTAAAATTTTCTAATTGCATAATATTTTGTTTCTGTTTCGGACTTTTAGTTGTGCTACATTGATCCTGGAGTTTCCAGTGGGAGATGGAACTGCTGAAGAGAATAGATAGCGCACAATTATAAAGTAATGTGTTCCCCTCTAGTGCTTCTTTTAGGTACTACTTATCTACATCATTATGTTATTTACCTCATTTGATGCCTTTTTTGCTTTACCATATGATAAAAAATATTCGAAGGTTATTAGTTGAACACCAAAAGAAAATTACAGTTGTATGTTTTTTTGTAATTCTTTTTAGCAAGTCAATGTAGTTAAGTTTTGTGACAACTAATATGCAAGAATAGAAAACACACAATCTTATTATGTAATTCTCAACTTAAGTTACAAAAGGTTTCCATCCATGACTAGAGTAACCAACAAAAGCACAATTGCAATTTGATTCTGCACACCAACTTAGAGTCCCATTGAGAATCTAATTTAGAACCTATATTTTATCATTATAGCATTACAAAAAAAGTATAGACACATACTCTCTTAGAGAGCGAACATCACTGTCAAAATCATCAGAACATTTCTCCCTGCATTCTCTCAATTTGGTTCATTTCACTATAGTTGCTTTGTAGATAAAATAGAAATACTTATTATTGAAATCCATGACAATTTGGCTGTGTAATCCATAGAAATTTTGGTGGTAAATCCCTTTTCTATTTCCTCATAATCATTTTTTCTCTTCTTGGAAGAATATGAAACTTAATCTTAAAGATGAACTTTTAGTCTCTAATTCTTATAAGGCTCCCAAGTTGGAACCCTTCTATATTTTTCTCTATAAAATTGAATTACAATGGCCTTTAAGATTATGTATTTGAAAGTTAGGGGAATCTGATAAGTAGGTTTGGTTTGTTTATGATTTATTTCTTGGTGGCTTTGTGCATTGAGATTAGAGTTTGGATTTTCTATACAAAGTTTTTAGTTTTTCATTGAGAATGAATTGTTAGTTCAGTGAATTTGGGTTTGATTTAGAGGTGGCTCTGTGTTTTTGAAAGTATATTCGTAAACAAATTGTGGGTCGGTGAAAGTGATCTTACATTGGGGTGTTTTACTGATTTGGTGGTGGCAGTGGTGTTGAACTTGGACTTGGTTTTTGCATATAGGTTTGCATAAGTGAATTAAACTTATCTTCTAATAAGATTAGATTTTATACTCTAATATTTTTTTCTATGATTGATTATAGACCACAGTTTGATATTTTGGTTTTCTAATCCTCCTTTTCTCATCAACACATATTCTTTTATCTTACTCTCATCTCTCTTACAAATTTCACTATATGTAAAAAATAAGTATTCAAAATGCACAGAATATATTCCTTCTTTCATTTATTTATGTGCCATATATAGAGGCTGTCTTATTTTTTGATTTATTTTTTCACTAGATATATCAAAATTTTGTAGATGCAACGACCATTTTTTTGGTTACTATTATTAAAATTTGGCTAGATTGTAATAAAGCTTTGACATTTTTTTTTAAGCACGTTGAGTATGTTACTTTTGAGAAAACTGGTAGTAATAATGCATTTATTTTTTTAATGACAGGCATATATTGATTTTGAAATATCAAAGGGTGAGGTTGAACGGATCAGAGAGCTTGATGAGAGACTTGTAGACATATTAAAGCATTTGAAGGTCTAGATAAGCTATAAGAATTTGGAAGTTACTTTTAACTTTGTGCCTATATAGAATAAACCACTCAAATTTTTTACATTGGTGTACTGTATTAAGAGATTTGAGCTTTTATAGGGCTTTGAACTTCTGTTAATATTCATGTTGTACTTAAGGTTTTTTTTTTTTGGTATGGAAACTTCCATTTGGATCTAACATTTCTTTATTGTTATATTTTTTTAATTATGTTTTAATTACTTGAATTTTTTCCTTGAATTAGAAGCATATAAGTTTGTGAATGTATAAGAAAAATTACTTTTTTCTGTATAACCAAATTTGTAGTCCAACTTGCAATAGATTTTGATTGCAAGGAGATATGGGTACACTTTTTGCAATTTCATATTCTGCCCCGCTGTTACAACTCCCTATACACTTTCAATAATGCAATGAATCTATGTAAAAAAAAAAAAAAAACAATTGGTGTACAGTTTACTGTAGATTATGATCAAACTTTGTGGTTTATATGCATTTATGATTTTTTTTTTTAATTTTATAGTTTCTTATCACGCTTCTAAGATACATTTACTTTGTGCAGTATATAAATTTTGGGGTTGAACGGAATCTATAATGGTCTATATTTATTCCTCACGGGAAACGATATTTCGCTGATTGGAAGGGAGCAAGAACAAAAAGAACAACTGAGATATGAAATGAGCATTGAGCACATAACCACACAAAAAGCAATGTAGTGGAATTCAAAAGCAAAAAAAGTTAGCTGATGCTGGATTAGCATCTTCAAATGCACTTGGTTGGATTGTTTTAGATTTAGATATTTGAGTTAGATTTGGTTTTAATTATTGTATTAGGTTTAAAATAAATTTTGTTTTGAGTATTTTGTATTATATTTGGGTTAAATTAGTTTTTAGTATCTACCTATGGTGTTTGTAATTAGATTTGTGAATGGAGATATATGTTGGGTGTTTAGTACATGGTAAAAGTGTATATAAATATATTATTAAAATTTTTTTTTTCTCATAAATATAAATAAAAAGGTTCCTGCACATAGTGCGGGTTAAAAAGCTAGTATATATAAAATCGAAGCCTTTACTCGCTTCACAATTTTCCACATCAGCATTAAATTAAAAAAATAATAATAAGCAGCCCTCAAATTTCTCCACAATCAGTGAAAAGCAAACCCGATACCCTCTCTCTCTAACCGTAGTCAAATTTTTCCATAAACCCAACTTTGAATGCACTTGCTCTATTTCTGTACCCTTCTCCCAAAACCCAACTCTAAAAATCAATCCCAAATGCCATCTTCTTCTCCACTCTCTTCTCTGAAAACCGAGACTTCCCTAAAACCTTCTATTCTCGCTTCGCTTGGAAACCAAATTTAATCATCAAAGGCAAACCCTATACCTAAGGCTATCGTCTCTCTAACGGCCAGATTTGTCCGATGGAATTATCTCAGTCTCTCTCCAATGGAATTGTCTCAGTCTTTGACACTTGATTTGTCTAAATGTCCTATAAGAGTCAGTCTCTTAGATCTAATTGGATATTTCTGTGGTTTTGAAGTAGTTCTTGTATCAAGAAATTCTTTCTCTACGATTTTCTCTAAATCTTATTTTTTGAGTTTTGGTTTTAGGTAATGACAATGATGCCAATTACTCAGTCCCAACACCAAGTGAACCCAAGCAGAGGTGTGGTTGCCTTTTCGGTTGTCATTGTTGGCATCCCAAGTGAAATTCTTTCTCTATTCCTCTTCTTCTTCTATTATGCCTTATGTGAATGATCTGATTTATTAGAAAAGAAGAGCATTTTGTGCATTTTGTTCGATTATATATTTGGGTTGTGCATTTTTTTTTCCTTAGGAATCAATATTGTTACATAGTTGTTGAATGTGTGGAACATTAAGGTGCTCTTACTGACATCAGGTTTTAATATTGTTGCATAGTTGCTGAAATGTGCATAGCTATTCATTTGATGAAATGATAGTTACTGATATGGGTTAAAATTCGGAGGCTCAAAGTTGAGTTTTAATTATGTCTTCAATTAGGTTTTAATTCCTAGAGGTCTTTTGAAGTTGAATTTTGGATGTGCTTCCCAAAGGTCTGTGGATTTGAATTTTGAATGTGCTTCCCAGAGGTCCACTAAATTTGAAGTTTGGACATGCTTCCTAGAGGTCAGATGAATTTGAATTTTGGACGTGCTTCCTAGAGGTCCAAAGATTTCGAAGTTTAGACGTGTTTCGTAGGGGTTTGATAGGTTTCTTGTAGGGAATTATTCATGCCAATGTGTATGGGTCTTGTACCCTAGCCCCTACAAAATAAATATTTTCAATCAATAATATAGCTATTCGTTGGAAAGAATTGGACAAACCTAGCCAAAGCCCCTAGTTTGGGACATCTTGCATGGTCGATTGAGTGCTGAGTGTTGGATAGTTCACTTGATGTTGTGACTACTATAGAATATGGAAGGAGATCGTAGACTATCATTTGTTATGGAGATTTTCCATTTGAAGATGTGTTCTGAAGATTTGAAAATTTCTTATTCTGGAGATTTTTCCATTGAAGTTTTGAAAGTTTTTAATGAAGATTTTTTCATTGGAGATTTTTCCTTTGAAAAATGGAGATTTATCTTGGAGATTTTTCCAATGAAGATTTATTAATTGGAGATTTTTCCTTGAAAAAAGGTTAAGGAGATTTTTCCTTCGAAGATTTGAATATTTTTAATGAAGGTTTATTCATTGGAGATTTTGAAAAATGGATATTTTTTCTTTTGAAGATTTGCTCGTGTAGATTCTTCATTGAATTTTTGAAAATTTTTAATGAAGATTTGTTTATGGAGTTTTTTCGATTGAATTTTTGAAAATTTTTTAAGAAGATTTTTTTACGGAGATTTTTCCTTTTGGAATATGGTTTTGGAGATTTTTCCTTTGAAAATGGAGATTTTTACTATTCAAGATTTGTACGTGGAGGATTTTTCCTTAAAGATTTATTCTAGAGATTTTTCCATAGAATTTTTGAATTTTTTTTAAGAAGATTTGTTCATGGATATTTCCCTTCGGAATATGGTTTTGGAGATTTTTCCTTTGAAAAATGGAGATTTTTCCTTTTCAAGATTTGTTCGTGGAGGATTTTTCCTTGAAGATTTATTCTAGATATTTTTCCATTGAATTTTTGAAATTTTTTTTTAAGAAGATTTGTTCATGGAGATTTTTCTTTTGGAATATGGCTTTGGAGATTTTTCCTTTGAAAAATGGATATTTTTCATTTTGAAGCTTTGTTCGTGGAGATTTTTCCTTGAAGATTTATTTTGGAGAATGAATTTTTGAAAATTTTTAATGAAGATTTGTTCATGGAGAGTTTTCCTTGAAGACTTATTCTAGAGATTTTTCCATTGAAGTTTTGGAAAATTTTAATGAAGATTTGTTCATTGGAGACTTTTCCTTTGAAAAATGGAGATTTTTCCTTTGAAGATTTATTCTAGATATTTTTCCATTGAATTTTTGAAAATTTTTTTAAGAAGATTTGTTCATGGAGATTTTTCTTTTGGAATATGGCTTTGGAGATTTTTCCTTTGAAAAATGGATATTTTTCATTTTGAAGCTTTGTTCGTGGAGATTTTTCCTTGAAGATTTATTTTGGAGAATGAATTTTTGAAAATTTTTTAATGAAGGTTTGTTCATGGAGATTTTTCCTTGAAGACTTATTCTAGAGATTTTTCCATTGAAGTTTTGGAAAATTTTAATGAAGATTTGTTCATTGGAGACTTTTCCTTTGAAAAATGGAGATTTTTCCTTTGAAGATTTATTCTAGATATTTTTCCATTGAATTTTTGAAAATTTTTTTAAGAAGATTTGTTCATGGAGATTTTTCTTTTGGAATATGGCTTTGGAGATTTTTCCTTTGAAAAATGGATATTTTTCATTTTGAAGCTTTGTTCGTGGAGATTTTTCCTTGAAGATTTATTTTGGAGAATGAATTTTTGAAAATTTTTTAATGAAGGTTTGTTCATGGAGATTTTTCCTTGAAGACTTATTCTAGAGATTTTTCCATTGAAGTTTTGGAAATTTTTAATGAAGATTTGTTCATTGGAGACTTTTCCTTTGAAACATGGAGATTTTTCCTTTGAAAATGGAGATTTATTCCAAAAAGTGAAGAAGAAGAAGATGAAGATGAACTAGAAATGATGAAGATTCATTCCTGAGGCAAGAATGATGATGATTTTTTTTTTTTTGAACTAGACTTTGAATAAGAATAACTTTGGCTGGAAGTTGATGTGGATTGCTAGATACGTCCTTGCTTAATTCCTGCAAAAAGATAATTTCAATCAGTAATGGAGTTATTCATTAAAATGAATTGGACGTACTTAGCCAAAGCCTATAGTTTGGGGCATATTCCATGCTTGGATGGAGGCTAAGTTCATTTGATGTTGCGACCATTGGGGAACATGGAAAAATATCACAATCTTTCATCCTCGGTTCTTGCAAAATGACTTTCTTTGTCTAGCTTGTTAGAAACTAGTTATCATGAAAACATTTTTGTCCAATGCCCTTAATGTGGACATGCTTTCAAACAAATGGGTTGATGCCTTAAATGAAAACACGCTTTCACGCAAGGACATATCCGCACACAATATAAATTGGTCATTGCCCCAAGTTTAAGCATGCTTGATGCAAAACAAATGGACTTAGCCTAACATGCACCCAAACAATTTTGTCACTTTGTTTTGACTTTGCTCCCCAAGGTTGTTTGACAGATTAGGATCGGGCCTTTGAAAGGCTGCCTACGTACCTCTCTCATAGTGGATCAGGTTAAGACATAGTCTAAGATCTGGATTTTGGAAAAGAATGATTTTTTCTTGAAATGAGATTTCTCTTTCTTTTTTTCTTTTTTTAATGAACAAGAGGTGATCATTTGAACAACCATTTTGGCAAATCAAAGCGTTTAAGAATTAGACAGATATCTTTGATTAGGAAGAATCAAGATCATTAAACTCATGTAATCAAATTTGCTTCTTCCTTTTGAACATCGTCAGATTATGTCTCCAAAGGCAATGGAATGCGACATTATTTAGAAACCACACTATTGGGTGCAAACAAGGAGAGTGCTCTAAGTTTGGAAGTTATTTTGTGTCATTAAACTCATTTGAGAATTTGAAATTTTTGGCCTCAGACATATCATCTAATGGGGTTTGACAATTTTAAGCATTTTTCCTTTTTAATTCAAGAGAAAATAATATTAGAGTTTAAGATGTGCTCTAGCAAGACTTCAAGGAGGTCTTTACTAATGGGTGTAATGTAGGTTGGGTTTGGGTTATGAAATGAAAGATATAAAAGGCTCAAAATTCCCCATGATATTTCCCCCAAGTATGCATTACTCAAAAATCAAGTATTCTTCCGATTTCTTCTTTGTTATCTTCTCACTAATATTTATTGGTCACTTGTATCAACATTTGTTTTTATGCTCATTCCTCTTGAATCATGCTTCAAGACTTTCATATTGTAAAATCCTTTTCTTTTTAGGTTACATCTTCAAGTTTTCAATTTGTTAGGATTTCCCCCTTTTTTTCTTTTATTTTTTGATAAGGGTATTTTTGGTAATAAAATTTGGACCTTTAAACAAATAGATCCCATTAAGGAAGAGGCTGATGGCATCAAAGGAACTGTTGGCCCCATAGAAACCGTCGACTTCCTTAGGATTTGACAACCATGAGGATAGATTAGAGATGATGCTGATAGGTGCGTATCGCTGACAGGCTAACGGAGGATGCCCTAACTGATGGAGAGGCATATCGATGGGTCCTACGTGGCCTTACGTGGTCTACACACATATTCATATATGGAAACATCTTGCACATCATGCACAAAGACCCTACCACATGATTTTCACCTTCCTAGAATGGAGAGTATCCCTAAGATCTCGATAGCATTAACTTCACTTTCCCTCTATAAGGAAAATCCCCCTCTTCTCGAGATCTAGGGCTTTTCCCCACCACTATATAAGCAATAGTTCTCTTCCTTAGGTACATAGAAAATCCCTAGCTTTCTCACTAAGATTTCTTAGAGTTTTCTTATTCACTGACTTAACCTTTGGAGGGTCTTTGACTGGTACCCCACTGGTGCCTTCTATTTGATTTTTGTTTTCTTATTCTTCAGGTACCCATCGGTACGATCAAGAGCCATATACTCATTGGCAATTTTCGTGCATCATTCGTTGGTCCCGTCTGTGGGAAATTAGTGATTAGCCATTTCACTGCTTCTAAGACAAAGAGTTTCATGGTCCAAACGTGTTCGATGCCTATCATCAACCAAGAGACGGGAATCCCTCTAACACCTTGGAGAGACAAGTGTAAACCCTAACAGTGGTAGGAGTTGAAGCAACAACGGAACTAGAGGAACGAGCAACGTCTCGAAGACCAACGTGATGAACGGGACAATAATGAGTAGAACCGTAGTCATCTCCTGACAGGAGATCAATAGGAGAGGGAGGATCAGGAAGAAAGCCTTGTCCCCAGCAGGTGAGACGGACCAAAGGACACCAATTATACGTTAGAATTGGAAATCAGAGCGATGCGAATGGTCCAGGACATATAGATGATGAAGGAAAAGATGGACATGATGATGAACGCCATGACGGTACAGGTGTCCACCAACTTGGATGAGTTAGTTCAATCGACGGACTCACCTTTCACAGCGTAGGTGACACCTTTCTCCTTCCTTGCCAAGTTCCGGATGCCACAATTGGAAACATATGATAGATTGCAGTACCCGTTTAACCATCTAGAGTTGTTTAAGACTCTCACGTACCTACAAGGGGTTCTAGACAAAATTATGTGCAGGGCATTCCCTACTACATTCAAGGGCCTAGCAAGGGAATGGTTCAGAAAACTGGCCCCCAACACCATCTCCACTTTAAAAGAATTGAGCGAACACTTTGTCACCCACTTTATTAGAGGATAAAGGTACAAAAGTATTGGAAAATTTGGTTTTACATCTCATACAAAACACACAGTGGAAGCAACAATCATTGTTCTACTTCATTCATAAGAGATAACATGTAACTTTGAATTCTAGAACATAGAATAGAAAGCATACCTTAATGTAGTGAAATTCAAAACCAAGACTTGAGAATACCCTTAATCTTCATTTCAATTCCACATGGTGTCCAAGAAGTGTGGTCTCTTAATCAGTCTCCATGTACGTTGATTTTCGAAGAAAAATCCTTCTTCTCCTTGTAGAGAAAAACTGTTCTCTTTCTTTTCATCATACGTACATTTTAACTACCTTGGTAGTTACTTTATTTAATAACTCTTATTAAATAAAAATTGATTATCTAATTGGGTTAGCCTTTTGGGCCTATCCAATTGGGATTTAGTTTGTGGCTTGAGATGGGACCAAAGGGAACAAATAAGACTCTAGCTCCAATGGGGCTTGGGCTTTTCTGTCAACTCTTGACAAGTCCAAAGTTATCAATAATTATATTTAATATGACTATATAAATATAATTGCACTCTAAGCCTTATTAATAAATTATATCCCAAGACTCTAATGATATCATTTGACCCCTCCATGAAATATCCATAGTAAACAAAGTCATAATGAGCTGTCACTTTGTAAAAAACTATTTTATCCTTAAGTACCTAGTTTAATCTTTTAGTTATTCACATTTATTGAAATCCAATTTCAATAAATA
The DNA here is from genome assembly GCA_032878915.1 of Castanopsis chinensis. NCBI lineage: Eukaryota > Viridiplantae > Streptophyta > Magnoliopsida > Fagales > Fagaceae > Castanopsis > Castanopsis chinensis. The sequence goes on from JAVQMG010000102.1 coordinate 2,158,557, forward strand.
TAAGTTTTAGTAGCTCCTTACAAAAGTGGGCACCCTGAATAACCAATTCCTATTAAACTTATCTTAATGGGATATTTCGTGTTTCTACAAAAGAGATTATGGATTCATCTTGAGAATATGTGTTCCTTCAACACTATATGTGGTTACCCAACATACTGAGGTTTTTATCGTGATTATTAGATCTCACTCTTGATATATCAAAATAACCTACATTTCATGATCGGGTTGACTACCCTCTCAGGATTGAGAGTCTATGAAATTAGAAGTCGTGAGATTAATTATTCAGGTGACAGTTGTTGATTGAATAATTAATCTCACAGCGGTCCAGTTTAATATGTCTTAACTTTTAAGACACATCAACACATCAACTAAAAGTCTCCACTTCCATGATCAAGACAAATCATCTTAGTTGATGTCTTATAGTCTTCGCAGATGAAATGCCCAATTTCATCATCGATGAACTACATCTTAAGTTTACAAGGAACTTGTGATTTACATCTTCTTTGACTTTTCACATAAATCACATACAAAGCATCTCATGGACTATGATAATGTCCCATTAGTTCATCTATAAATAGTCTCATATAATTAAATAATTTAATTATTTATGACATGCCAATAAATTGGATTTTAGGGCATAAACCCCAACAAAAAGGTCCTCAGCAATTATTTTGAACATTAAGCAATGGGTAGATGAGAGCCTAAGGTCATACATGACCCGCTTCAACAAGGATGCCCTTTTGATTGATGAAGTGGATGACAAAGTTCTAGTCATTGCGTTTACCAACGATTGCAATCTAGAGAGTTTCTCTTCTCCATCTACAAGAATGACCCAAAGACAGTGGCCAATATACTGTACAAGGCCATGAAGTTCATGAATGCTGAAGACGCCATGATTACCTGAGAGGGTAGGTCAAAGAAGAGAGAAAGACAAGACGACCCTCATCCTAACAAAGGAAGAAAGTCTGCCCAAACAAGTGATAGAAGGGATGGCAAGGGATCAAGATATCCGCCTGGGAGGACTGTTAACTTTACACCCTTAAATACCCTGTTGGACCAAGTCCACGTGTAGATAAAGGATGGCGCAATGCTGACTTGGCCGGTCATGTTGAAGGGTGATCTGAACAAGAGGCCCAAAAATAAGTACTATCGCTTCCACCGAGACCATGAGCATGATAGTTCCAAGTGTTATGACCTCAAGTAGCAGATTGAAGCCTCATTAAGTAAGGAAAGTTACCATGGTTCATCAGGGGTGGAGAGAACCTGCCAAGGGACCCTAAACCCAACTGACGGGTCGAAGAAAGACCAAGGGCCTCGCTTGGAGGGATAAGGGTGATTGTAGGAAGGAATACAATGGCTGGCTCCTCTAAGAAGGCAAGGAAGATGTACTTATGGATGGTGCAAAGTGTCCAAATTTCTAGACGAGTGCCTAAAATGACTAGGGTAAAAAACCCAACCATCAACTTCACAGAAGAGGACGCTAGATGACTTGACCACCCTCATGACGATGCCTTGGTCATCAACCTATCGATTTTAGACTTCAACACTCGACGGGTATTAGTGGAAAATGGGAGTTTGGCAAATATCCTCTACATTGGAATTTACCCTCAGCAGCTCACTAAAGAGGTCAGCTTCCTAGTCGTTGATTGCTCCTCTGCCTACAACGCCATCATCGGGCAACCTACACTCAACATATGGAGAGTGCCCTACATCTATATACCATCTACTAGTGAAGTTCCTAATAGAGTATGGGATAGGAGAAGCACGTGAGACCAGATAGTAGCTTGGGAATGCTATATGGCTATGTTAGATGTGGACAATCATTTGCAAGCATTAAGCATCGAGAAAGGACGAGTTGTAGTAGAGCCAATAGAAGTCCTAGAGGAGATCTCCCTAGACAACAACATCCCAGGCTAGATCATTCTTGTCAGCACACAGGCTGATCCTTCAGTCCGCAAGGAGCTCACTCTCTACCTGAAGAAAACTAGGACATCTTCGCTTGGATCCATAAGGATATGCTAGGGATTAATTCAAGTGTCATGGTCCATAAACTCAATGTGTGCCCGTCCTTCCCTCCAGTCTGATGGAAGAAGAGAGTCTCTGCCCAGGAAAGAGACAAAGCGATAGCCGGGGAAGTTACAAGCTACTAGAAGTAGATTTCATTAGGGAGGTATATTTCCTGAATGGTTGGCCAATGTAGTGATGGTAAAAAAAGCGAATGGCAAGTAGAGGATGTGCGTAGACTTCATTAACCTGAACAAAATGTGCCCCAAGGACAGCTATCCATTCCCTCTTATTGACCTCCTCGTGGACTCATTGGCTGGACACCAGCTATTAAGTTTCATGGATGCCTTCTCCGGATACAACCAAATTAGGTTGGACAAAGCTAGCTAGGAGAAGACCTTATTCGTCACAAGCCAAGGGCTTTTTTGTTAAAAGTTATGCCAGCTAGATTGAAGAACACAAGGGCGACATACCAAAGGATTGTGAATAAAATGTTCATCTAGCAAATTAGGTGGAACGTCGAAATATATGTGGACACATGCTTGTGAAAAGTGCGAAAGAGAGTAGTCACCTAGATGACCTTCGAGAAACATTCAAAACCCTATGCCTCTATGATATGAAGCTCAATCTCAGTAAATGCGTGTTTAGGGTATCATCGGGAAAATTTCTAGGCTTTGTGGTTTCACAACAAGGTGTTGAGGCCAACCTAAAAAAAAATACAAGCCATATTGGAGATGACATCTTCAAAGAACGTCAAGGAGGTGCAAAGCTTAAAAGGTAGGGCGGTAGATCTCAATAGGTTTGTCTCTAGAACGACGGAAAAATTCCGACCTTTCTTCAAAATACTAAATAGGGCTTTCAAATGGACTGCCAAAAGGCTTTTGAGGAACTGAAGGCATACCTTGCGTCCCTGTCTTTACTTAGTCCATCCAAACCTGGTGAAGAGCTTTCTCTTTACTTGACTATGTCCCTAACATCCATCAACTCAGCTCTTATCTGCAAAGAAGATTGCACACACTTATCCTTCAGCAGAGGGAGATATAGTAAAGTGTACAATCCATCTCCAATTTCCAATGACCAACAATGAGGCCGAGTATGAAGCGGTTCTCTTGGACCTTAACCTAGCTAAAATAGCAAGGGCCTCATCAGTAGTCATATACTGCGATTCGCAAGTTGTTGTCGGATATATTAACAGAGACTACGAGACTAAAAGGGAATAGATGAAGGAGTATCTAGCATGGTCAAAGGAATGGAGAGCCAGAAGAGTTTGGCCAAATTTGTGCAAATTTCGAGGGAAAAGAATAAGCAAGCTGACCGTCTAGCCAAGGATGCATATGTAGAACACATGGTCATCACTTGTCAGTTACTATCCTTTGTTCAATACTCTCTTGCCATTGGCAAAATAGATGTAATGGTGATTCCCATAGGAGCCGACTGAACAACACCAATCATATCCTACCTCAAGAATGAGGCATTCCTAAAAGACCACAATGCCTCCCACAGGTTGAAGGTGTAGTCATCACATTTTTTACGAATTGGGGATGTCCTTTATAAAAGGGGCTTCTCTCATCTGTACCTAAGATACTTAATCCCTGACGAAGCAGACTACGTTACGAGGGAAGTCCAGAAGGGAGTATGTGGGAACCACTCAGAAGCACACTTGCTAGTCCACAAGCTGATATGAGTCTAGTACTATTGACCCACTATGGAAAAGGGTACCTAGTTCTACGTAAAGGTGTGCGACATATGCTAACACTTTAGTAACATCATATGACAGCCATCGAAAGAGCTTACCCAATAAATGCTCCCTGGCCATTCAATTAGTAAGGGCTTGACATAATGGGACCCTTCCCCATAGCAATGTAGCAACTCAAGTTCCTTGTCGTAGGAATTGATTACTTCACTAAATGGGTCTAGGCAAAACCCTTGGCCACTATCACTAAGAAGAATGTCAGAGGCTTTGTCTGAAAGAATATTATTTGCTACTTCGGCATCCCTAGAGTCTTCGTTTCTGACAATGGAAAACAATTTGACAATGACTTATTCAAGGACTTCTGCTAATAGTTGGAAATCAAAAACCACTATTCATCACCCGCCAATCGACAATCCAATGGTCAAGTTGAGGTTAATCCTTATTCAAGATTCGGCTCAAGGAGGCAAAGGGAATATGGCTGGATGAATTGCCAAGTGTGTTATGGGCATATCGGACGACGGCTCGCACGCTTACAAGAGAAACACCCTTCTACCTTACATTTGGGAAAGAAGCCATCATCTCCGTAGAAGTTGGATGAACTAGCTATAGGGTGGCCTACCATGACAAAGGGAGGAATGAAGAAGGAATGTGTCTACAATTGAACCTTCTGGATGAAGTTAGGGTGACAGTGGAGCAACAGATCACACGTTATTAGTACCTAATGGCAAATCACTGCAACACTAAGGCCAAACCTCAAAGACTCCAAGCAAGGCAAGTTAGGCCCCAATTGGGAAGGACCTTACAGGATTGTTGACTGCCATAGAAAAGGGACCTACCACCTGGAGACCCTCAATGGACAAAGACTTTACCACCCATGGAACATCAAGCACTTATGGAGATACTACTAGTAGTAGAAGACTACAAACTATGCAATCACTTTTCTTTCCTAATGTCGTTAAATAGGGATATTAAGTTTTTTTTTTTTTTTTTTTTTTTTTTTTTTTTTTTTTTTTTTTTTTTTTTTTTTTTTTGAATCAAGATATTAAGTTTTTTGAAATGAGACTCTTAAGGATTATCAGACACATTGTCTACATTCTTCTACGTCATTCAAATATCTGCCCTTTAAGAAATTTTCCATAAAAAGTATCAAGTCCTACCTATGAGGTGGACAAATGACCAAGGATACACCGATGGGTATCTGGTCACAAAAAAATTATTAAATCCTACCTACGGGGTGGATGGATGACTAAGGACACCGACGGGTACCTGGTCACTAAATTTCCAAATCTTAGCTACGGGATGGATGGATGACCAAGGATATTGACGGGTGCCTGGTTACAAAATTACTAAGTCTTACGTATAGGGTGGACAAATGACCAAGGATACCAATGGGTACCTAGTCACAAAAAGTCTCCAAGTCCTACTTATGGGATGTAAAGATGACTAAGGATACCGATGAGTGCTTGGTCACAAAATTACTAAGTCCTACCTACGGGATGGATGGATGACCAAAGATACTGATGGGTACCTGGTCACCAAAAATTACTAGTCCAACCTATGGCAACGGATGCCTAAAGACACCAACGGGCGCCTAGGTCCAGAAAATTACGAAGTCCTTATGATGGATAATACTACAAGGCAGATGGACGATATCACTACAAGGCGAACAGATGTAGTGAATGCATAATATTGATGGGAAAGTAAATGCAAAGGTATAGCGAAGTCTTTACGATGGATAGAGGGCACGTCCAAAACTATAATATGTTAGGATATGTACCCTTAAATCCTATTGTATGATGCTATGTATGACATTATGTATAACTTAAAGTTGTGTTTAATAAAGTTATTTATTTTTTTATCTAAAATAATGGTAACATGAATATTTGGACATTATCATATAGTCCATGAGATGCATAGTATGTGATTTATGTGAAAAGTCACAGAAGATATAAATCACAAGTTCTTTGTAAACTCAGAATTTATAGTTCGTAGTCGGTGATGAAATTGGGTATTTCATCTGCGAAGACTATAACGTATCAACTAAGATGATTTGTCTTGATCATGGAAGTGGTGACTTCTAGTTGATATGTTGATATGTTTTAAGAGTTAAGACATATTGAACTGGACCACTGTGAGATTTATTATTTTCCTAACGACTGTCAAATGAATAATAAATCTCACGACTTTTATTTGCATGAACTCTTAATCTTGAGAGAATAATGGACCTGATCATGACGTGTAGGTTGCTTTGATATATCAGGAGTGAGATCTAAAATAACGGTCAAAACCTCAGTATGTTGGGCAGCCACACTTAGTGTTAATGGAACATATATTCTCAAGATGGAATTCATAGTCTCTTGATGGAGATATAAAATATTCTCTTGAGATAAGTTTAATGGGTTTGGTTATTCAGAGAGTTGCGCCTAACCACTTTGGTAAGAAATTACTAAAGTATATATATTTATGAAATTGGATTTCACAAATATATGATGAATAACTTTAAAGAATTAAACCGGGTACTCAAGGATTAAGTGTTGGATAAAATTCTGGTTTTGTATCTCATACAAAATACACAGCGGAAGTAACAAACACGGATCTATTTCATTCATGATTGACAACATGCACTATGTAAATTTTAGAATTTAAGAACAAGATAGTGTACCTTGGTGTGGAGAAATTCAAAACAAAGATTAGAAGCACTTGGGAAAACTTTTAATCTTCACTCCAATTCCACTTTAAGCCCAAGATGTGTGGTCTCTCAATCAGTTTCAAAGGGAGAATGAAAGTGTGTCTCACGCTCTTTCTTTTTCTCTACGATTCTTTTCATTCAGAAAAAATTTTGTATGTTTCTCCCTTTATAACTAACTGATTATCTAATTGGGCCGGCCTATTGGGCGTTTCCAATTGGGCTTTAGCGTGTGGCTTGGAGTGGAACCAAAAGGGACCAATAAAATACTAGCTCTAATGGGCCTTGGGCTTTTCCGTCAACTCTTGACAAGTCCAGAGTTACCATTAATTATATTTAATACCACTATATAAATATAATTACACTCTAGGCCTTATTAATAAATTATATCCCAGGACTTTATTATACACGCAACCTCTTCATAAAATATTCGTAGTAATACAAAGTCATGAATATAGACTGTCACTTTGAAAATTACTATATCTTAATCCTTGAGTACCCAGTTTAATCATTTAAAGTTATTCATAATATATTTACGAAATCCAATTTCATAAATATATATACTTTAGTAATTTCTTACCAAAGTGGTTGGGCCCAACTCTCTGAATAACCAAATCCATTAAACTTATCTCAAGGAAATATTTTATATCTCCATCAAGAGACTATGAATTCCATCTTGAGAATATATGTTCCATCAACACTAAATGTGGCTGCCCAACATATTGAGGTTTTGATCGTTACTTTAGATCTCACTCCTGATATATCAAAGTAACCTACACATCATGATCAGGTCCATTATTCTCTCAGGATTAAGAGTTCATGCAAATAAAAGTCGTGAGATTTATTATTCATTTGACAGTCGTTGAGAGAATAATAAATCTCACAGCGGTCCAGTTCAATATGTCTTAACTCTTAAAACATATCAACATATCAACTAGAAGTCACCACTTCCATGATCAAGACAAATCATCTTAGTTGATACGTTATAGTCTTCGCAGATAAAATGCCCAATTTCATCACCGACTACGAACTATAAATTCTGAGTTTACAAAGAACTTGTGATTTATATCTTCTGTGACTTTTCACATAAATCACATACTATGCATCTTATGGACTATATGACAATGTCCAAATATTCATGTTGCCATTATTTTAGATAAAAATAAACAAATTTATTAAACACAACATTAAGTCATACATAATGTCATACATAGCATCATACAATAGGATTTAAGGGCACAAATTCTAACATTAAGATGTAGTAATTTTCAAAGTGGCAGTCTATATTCATGACTTTGTATTACTACGAATATTTTATGAAGGGGTTGTGTGTATAATAAAGTCTTGGGATATAATTTATTAATAAGCCCTAGAGTGCAATTATATTTATATAGTGGTATTAAATATAATTAATGGTAACTTTGGACTTGTCAAGAGTTGACGGAAAAAGCCCAAGGCCCATTGGAGCTAGTATCTTATTGGTCCCTTTTGGTCCCACTCCAAGCCACACACTAAAGCCCAATTGGAAAGGCCCAATAGGCCGGCCCAATTAGATAATCAGTTAGTTATAAAGGGAGAAACATACATAATTTTTTTTTTAAGAAAAGAATCGTAGAAAAAAAAGAGAGAGTGTAAGACACACTTTCATTCTCCCTTTAGAAATTGATTGAGAGACCACACATCTTAGGCGTAAAGTGGAATTGGAGTGAAGATTAAAAGTGTTCCCAAGGTACGCTATCTTGTTCTTAAATTCTGAAATTTACATAGTGCATGTTGTCAATCATGAATGAAATAGATCATCGTTTGTTGCTTCCGCTGTGTGTTTTGTATGAGATACAAAACTAGATTTTTTCCAACATAATAGACATACAAAGCGGAAGCAGCAAGAAACAAGTAAAAACAATGGATAAAAAGGCAATAAATACAAACCCAACGGGGTTAAATGTTTATACATAAATGCCTAAAATAGGGTCAACATTGTCTCAAAATTATTTTTATAAAGAGAAAAAGGGAAGTTAAAAGTAGGACGAGGGAGCATCAAAAGGGGGTTGGTCAAAAGTAGATGGATCCTCGGGGGCAGAAGAGCCTTTTGGAGTGAATGGGCTCTCAGGAATGTTCTGGTCAACAACTTCAGTCTCAGCAGGCTCCTTCATCTCCTCCTTGACCGTATGAATGAAGGCCTTGGCTTCATCGATGGCGACATCAGCACCACCAAGAGTTGGTGGGACGGTGTCATTAATGACTACCTGAGACAGATGCAAGTCTGAGTAGATGGCTGCCACTTGCTTCAGGCAATTGTCGAACCCATCACCATAATAGCCGCCACACTCATCATAATATGGCTTAGAGGTTCAAAACCCTGCCATGGCATTAGCCTTGGCTCGCTCTTTTTGCTCATGAAAGGTAGCCAACTCCATCGTCAGATTGATGTCTACCTTCTCCAGCTCTTAACGGTGACAGGGCTCCTTCTCTAACAAGGCAAGATTCATTGACAGTTCCTCATTAATAGTGTAGGCAGCCTCCTTGTATTGGTCTTAATCTTTCGCCTCATATTCTTGATGTTTGCGATACCGACGGATTACCCATTCCTTGGCTACACACCTATCCTAAAAGTCTTTCATCCTCACTATCGCTTGCAAAAGGAAAGAGATGACGGTTAGAAGGGGGAGATAAAAAAGAAGACAAAAGTAAGACTGATTGATACTTACCCTTGTTAGGTCAAAAATGCCAAAAGCCCCTAAACTTGTCTAGGTCTGTCTCCTTGATGATCGAGTTAACCATCTCGACGGTGTATTCCTTATGGCTCACCAACCTCTGGATGGGGCCAAGGATGACGGGAACGTGCGCTGTCATAAGGCCTTTGTTGACCCCATGATGGGGAGGTAGGGGAGACTTCTGATGCTGATCCCCTCGGTCAGCCCCAGTGGATTGGCTCGTCGCCTTCTTGGTAGGACAGTCGTCCTTCGGGGTGCTCATTCTCTTGGGAGCCACCTTAGAAAGGACCACCTTAGGAGTTGAGGTCGGTGGAAGAGTAGCCAACATCTTCACCGTAACGCTTTGCTTGCTTGCTCTGTCTCTATAAAAGGTGACGGAAGAGATTAGACTAAAATGAACTCATAAAAAGATAAATAGATGGAAAGAATAAGCTTACGTTGTTTAGAGAAAGTGTCTAGCCTACGGGCTTCAACCATTGGCTCTGGACCACCATATAAATTGTGGAAAGTATTAAGGGTGACTAGGTCCTTCCATTTTCTCTACTCAAGTGGGATTACCCAAACTCACCAAGGGAGGCTATCCTGCTCATTGTTTATTCGTGGATGGGCTTAAGCTGAAACAAAAAGTAGTAGGTCAGTTACATAGCTAAAATTGACGGGGTAAGATGAAATAGACACCAGCTACTCACTTGATTCCTTTACAACACTTAGGTGTTATCGTATCTCACTTCTCGGGTTTGCACACCCAGTCCGTCCCTTGTGTAGACACTCGATTTTGCACTAATAATTTAATCTTGGAAGATTGACTAGAGTGACCATTCAAATACCTAAAATTTATGTTAGGATTAGTGCCCTTAAATCCTATTGCATGATGCTATGTATGACATTGTGTTATGATTAATAAAGTTGTTTTATTATTATTTAAAATAATGGTAACATTAATATTTGGATATTATCATATAGTCTATGAGATGCATAGTATGTGATTTATGTGACTTAGTCACAGAAGTTATAAATCACAAGTTCTTTGTAAACTCAAAATTTTAGTTCGCATTCGGTGATAAAATTGGGCATTTCATTTGTGAAGACTATAACATATCAACTAAGATGATTTGTCTTGATCATGGAAGTGGATACTTTTAGTTGGTATGTTGATATGTTTTAAGAGTTAAGACATATTGAACTGGACCGCTGTGAGATTTATTATTTTTCTAAAGATTGTCAAATGAATAACAAATCTCACTATTTCTATTTACATCAATTCTTAATCTTGAGAGAATAATGGACCTGGTCATGGGGTGTAGGTTGCTTTGATATATTACTAGTAAGATCTAAAGTCACGATCAAAACCTCAGTATGTTGGGTAGCCACATTTAGTGTTGAGGGAACATATATTCTCAAGATGAAATTCATAGTCTCTTAACAAAGATACAAAATATTACCTTGAGATAAGTTTATTGAGTTTAGTTATTTAGAGTATTAGGCCCAACTACTTTAGTAAGGAGTTACTAAAGTATATATTTATGTGATTGGATTTCATAAATATATGATGAATAACTTAAAAGATTGAATCAAGTACTCAAGGATTAAGATGTAGTAATCTTCCAAGTGGTAGTTTACATTCCTGACTTTGTATTACTACGTATATTTTATGAAGGGGTTGAATATATAATAAAGTCTTGGGATATGATTTATTAATAAGGACTATAGTGAAATTATATTTATATAGTGGTATTAAATATAGTTAATGGTAACTTTGGTCTTGTCAAGAGTTGACTAAAAAGCCCAATGCCCATTGGAGCTAGTGTCTTATTTGTCTCTTTTGGTCCCACTCCAAGCCATACACTTAAGCCCAATTGGAATGGCCCAAAACACTAGCCCAATTAGATAATCAATTATATAAAAGGGGAGAAACATACAAAATTTTAAGTAGACATGATTGTGGTATAAAATTGTGCGTATGTGAGGGTAAGCCACTTTTTTATTCTATCTTGGACTGATTAAGAGACCACACTTCTTGGGCGTTAGTAGAATTTGAGTGAAGATTAAAAGTGTTCCCAAGTACTGTTAATCTTTGGTTTTGAATTTCACCATTCCAAGGTACGCTCTCTTGTTCATAAATTCTAAAATTTACATAGTGCATGTTATCAATTGCGAATGAAGTAGATCCGTTAATTTTCTGCTGTGTATGTTTTGTATGGGATACAAACCACATTTTTCCAACAATTTAGAGTTGCATTACATGCATTAAATCATTCATTTCATATCATAAAAATGATTTTGAGGTCCTAACAATCATGACGGTATGTCCGATTTCCAAATTGGACTATCGGATTGAAAGATATCACATGATCAAGTTTGCATGGTCTGCATGCATTTTGTTTAGGTGGAACCAACCATGCATGATTTTTTTAAATTAATTCTTATTGGTTAGTCAATTAAAATTTATTAAATAATTTTGTGATTGGTTGTTGGTTACTATTAAAAAAAGACTTGCTTGCATGGGAATAAAGTGGATAATCAGATAATAAAGAAATTGTGGATAATCAAGACTTTTTAGAATATTTATCTACAAGATAATTATAATTTTAAAGACCTGAATATTCGGAAAACGGATTAATTTTTAGAATATGGATTAAAAATGAGTCTAAGTATAATTATAGACTGAAAATCCTTAGAAAAGGAGTCCAAATTGTACCAAAACTCAAACAAGGGCTCGGTACCCAAGGGAGCCATTCGGCACTCTTGGAGTGCTGATAGGCACATGGCAAGTGCCAATTGGCATTCCCTAAGTGCCGATTGGCCCAAATTTGGGGCTTAGCCCGGGGAATCCCTAATCTCATTGAAGCATCCCAATCTCTATAATAGAGGAAACAAAGTAGAATTAGGGGCTCTTCACTTTTGACTTTTCAATTCCCCTTACGTTAAAGACATTTAGGAGGCTTTTGCTTTAGGATCTTCTTTTTTGTAAGTAAAGTATTTTAGGCTTCAAAGAGGTGAACTTTCATTAGAAGAGCACGCTCATGCAAGAGATATTCTGTTTTTCTTCTTTCTTTTCTTCATCAATTTTTGTTATTGTTTGATGCATGAATATGTTTAGCATGTTTTATTATGTTTTGTTCTTGATATATAATTACCATGCTTAGATACTTTGCTAGAATTTACTTTAACATGTGCTAAGATGATTGTTTATTGTAATTCTTTTCTTGAGTTTCAAAATCTACAATGACTAACAAAATTCTTTTATGAAAACTAAAAACTGATCTGTATTTTTAGATCTAATTTTTTCAAAATTCAAAACTGATCTATATTTTCATTAAATACAGATTTGATTTTTTTTTTCTCTAACTACAAAACTAATCTGAATTTTCATTAAATACAGATATGATTTTTTCAAAAGACAAAACAGATCTGTATTTTCAATAAATATAGATCTAATTTTTTTAAACAAAAAACTGATCTGTATTTGCATTAAATACAGATATGATTTTTTCTAAACACAAAATTGATCTGTATTTTCATTAAATACAGATCTGATTTTTTCTAAACACAAAACTAATTTCAGATTTTGAAATTTAAAAGAACGGATTGAATGTTAGGTTGAAGTCTTTTTTTTTTTAATATGTGATGCATGCTTAATAAATTCACCTCATGAATGTGAATTCTTTTTCAAAAACTTTTTTTTTTTAAATTCTAAAAACATTTCTGATTTTTATCTTACAAACCTAAAATTATTTTTTACTTTTCAAAACAGATCTGGTTCTTTTTAACAAAATCTCTTTTTTTTTTTTTTTTTCTTTTACAAAAACAAATCTGATTCTAACAAATCAAATCTTTTTTTTAATTGTACAGAAAACAAATTTGATTTTTTCTTGATAAGAATTTTCTTTTTAACTCTTTTTAAAAATGGATCTAATTTTTTTTAGCAAAATCTTATTCTCCTTGTTTCTAAAAGTAGATCTGATTTTTTTTACAAACCAAGTGTCATTTTTTTTTAAAAAAAATTTGGAAACATATTTGATTTTTCTTTAAAAAGAGGACACATCCATAAGGAAAATTTATTTAAATTAATTTTGGTCAAGTGTTTGTCATGTGCATTATAACATATCATTCAACATTATGCAAAAAATGGTATATTGGTCATTAGAGTCTAGAAGACTAGACCCTGTCTAGGCGGAATAGGTGTTTAACACCTTCCCATTCCGTTGCCTAGCCCCCGAGCTTAGGATTTTTGGATAAGTAGATTAGTGTTTTGTCTTTTAATTTTTGTAGATTGTAACTAGGGCCAAAGCTTTGTATTCTTTTTGCATAGATTGTATCTAGGACCCAAAGCCTTGTAAGGTTAATTTACCAAAATTGTATTTTTCATTCAATCAATGACATTCGAAGTATTGGAATATGTACTTTGTATTTAGTTTTTTAATTTTTTTTTAATTTTTTTATTCTTTGGTATAAAAAATAAGTGGCGACTACACACCACTACCCTAAAAGAGAGGTGCCCTTACAAGCACACAAATCTTTTTTTTTTTAGAGGGCTTGAATTTCACAGCCTTTCACACCTTAGACCAGGAAATACCTATTCTTCCAATTCCTATTGGATTCAGGCATATATGAATCCAGCCTAAATGATGGCTTTCTTGCCAAGAAGTAGTAAATACCCTTTGATGAGTTATCTACTAAGGCTTGTAGCAATAGACGAACTATCAGGGGTAAAACGATGGTTACCACCAATAAATATCCTCCATGCATTAGGGGTAAGTTGACTGACTGATAGACCCAGATAATTGACAAGTTGATGATGCAGCTCTGTTAGCGACAACTTCAGTCCTACAGTAAACATGGCATCATACATGCCGACGTTCACTGTCTTACTCGAATAGCACTTCTCAAACTTCCTTGGCAACTGAAAGGGGGATATGCTCAGGAATTTAGTAACGGTTGCGAAAGGTGTTGAAGACCTTTAGGGACATCGTTCGGTAGAAATCATTCACTGTCCATATTAGAGGAAGGATGAAGGGCCTATGACTGCTTTTGTCTACTTGACCTATGGCCCTGTCACCTTCCCGATGATCCCCCTCATCACCGTTGCCTTCTTTTTCGCCCTCGTCTTCCCCCTCTTCCTCTTCCTCTTCCTCTTCCTCTTCCTCCTCCTCCTCTGTTGGTAAATCTGGTTTTGTATCTCGTACAAAACACACAGTGAAAACAATAAAAATGAATCTATTTCATTCATGATTGATAACATGCATTATGTAAATTTTAGAATTTAAGAACAAGAAAGCGTACCTTGGTGTGGTGAAATTCAAAACAAAAGATTAGAAGAACTTGGAAATACTTTTATTCTTTACTCCAATTCCACTTTACACCCAAGAGTGTGGTCTCTCAATCAGTTTTTAAGGGAGAATAATTGAGTGGCTTCACTCACACATACACACCATTTCATAATGATGTCTCTATTTTTCTTATTCTCTAATAAAAAATTCTGTATGTTTTTCCCTTTATAACTAACTGATTGTTTAATTGGGTTGGCCTATTGGGCCTTCCCAATTGGGTTTTAGTGTGTGGCTTGGAGTGGGACCAAAAGGGACCAATAAGACACTAGTTCCAATAGGCCTTGGGCTTTTTTGTCAACTCTTAACAAGTCCAAAGTTACATTAATTATATTTAATACCACTATATAAATATAATTGTACTCTAGGTCTTATTAATATATTATATTCATAAAATATTTGTAGTAATATAAGGTCATGAATATAGACTGTCATTTTGAAAATTACTACATCTTAATCATTAGTTACCCAATTTAATCCTTTAAGTTATTCATCATATATTTATGAAATTCAATTTTATAAATATATACTTTAGTATCTCCTTACTAAAGTGGTTAAGTCTAACACTTTGAATAAACAAACCCATTATACTTATCTCAAGGGAATATTTTATATCTCCATTAAAAGATTATGAATTCCATCTTGAGAATACATGTTCCATCAACAATAAATGTGGCTGCCCAACATACTGAGATTTTGGCCGTTACTTTAGATCTCACTCCTAATATATCAAAGCAACTTACACCTCATGATCAGGTCCATTATTCTCTTAGGATTAAGAGTTCACGTAAATAGAAGTTGTGAGATTTATTATTCATTTGATAGTTGTTAGGAGAATAATGAATCTCACAGCAGTCCAGTTTAATATGTCTTAACTCTTAAAACATATCAACATACCAACTAGAAGTCTCCACTTCCATGACCAAGACAAATCATCTTAACTGATATGTTATAGTCTTTGAGATGAAATGCCCAATTTCATCACCGACTACGAACTTAAATATCGAGTTTACAAAGAACTTGTGACTTATATCTTCTGTGACTAAATCACATATATCACATACTATGCATCTCATGGACTTTATGATATTATCCAAATATTCATGCTACCATTATTTTAGATAAAAATAAAACAACTTTATTAATCATAACATGAAGTCATACATAATGTCATACATAGCATCATACAATAGGATTTAAGGGCACTTATCCTATCAATCTCCCACTTGCCTTAAAGACTATTGTGTACTAATCTAACTCCCATTCCTTTCAAATGTGACTCAAAAGTCCTTTAGGGTAAGATTTTGGTAAATGGATTCGCCAGATTACCTGCACCATCAATCTTTGCTACTACTATATCTCCTTAAGTAATAAAGTCTCGAATAATGTGATACTTTCTCGCAATGTGCTTTCCTTTCTTATGATTCCTCGGATCTTTGGATTATGCAACCTCTCCACTATTGTCGCAAAACAATGTGATAGGAACTTGCTTCATTCTCACAAGACCAATATTTGAAAGAAATTTCTTGAGCCAAACAACTTCCTTTGCAGCTTCACAAGCAGCAACATATTTAGCTTCCATGGTGGAGTACACAATATAAGATTACTTAACACTCCTCCAACTTATGGGTCCACCTCCTAAGGTGAATATATAACCTGAAGTGGACTTATGGAAATCAAGATCTAATTGAAAATCTGAATCTATATAACCAATGGGAATCAAATCTTTACTATGGTAAACAAGCATATCCCTCGTTTTCCGTAGATACTTGAGAATATGCTTTACAGCTTGCCAATGTTTAAGTCCTGGATTTGATTGATATCGGCTAACCATGCCAACTGAATAACAGATATCTAGTCTATTACATAGCATTGCATACATGAGACTTCCCACTGTAGATGCATAAGAAACTTATCTCATGGTATTTTCTTCCTCAAGTGTCTTTGGCCTTTGGTCATCAGACAGAGGAACTCCATGTCTAATGCCCTCACCCAAGTCCTTTGGTCATCAGACAGAGGA